>JAXBDA010000435.1:0-86637 GCA_036023075.1 Gaultheria prostrata | reverse complement strand
TAATTAAAATTTTAAATTTTAGATATAATTAATAAAAGGAATTAATAAATCATATTTATTGAAAAGTATAATTAATTTAATTAGTCTTGTATTTATGTCTTTATTTTATCGTAATATCTAATATAACCCATGCACAAGGGCAAATAAGTCATTTGCTGGGTTTTTACATCATCCACCCAACTTTATCCCTTTTTGTTACAAATTCATCCAAATCACGTACTATTTAATACCCTCTCCATATATTGGGGGGAGCGTTACTTAAAGATTGCCCCATTAGATTAGGTTGTTAAGACTATAGCGTGCTAACAACGAAACCTTTGAAATGAATGGGCACGACCTGTTCAAGTTCAGACGCAAGCTCAGTCTGCACACGCAAGTCCCAAAGAGATCCCTTAAGGGTGCCCCCCTTTCGTTGAGTGTCCCGCCTGGTTCACTGGGTTGTTGGCCTACCAAGCACTTGTCCGCTACTCCTGTCGCCCGTTTGGCGGGCGGAGCGCTCGTTATCCTTACTTTTCTCTCTGCTGAGGCCATACGGACGGACCCATGTCAAATTTGAACAGAAAGCCCGTATTTTTCATTAAAAAAATAAATTGGTCTTTTTCTAAAACCAAAGATCCAAAAAAACAAAAAAGTTACTCCCTCTGTCCCAAAAAATATAGTCCATTTTAGGAGTTTGTGTCACTTCTCAATGTAACATATCTTATAATCTATAATGTTTTAGGTGACTTTAAAAACTTTATATTTTAGATTTAATTGGGATATATCAAACAAGATCCATATTGCATATAAAATGTATTACCGATTGAAATATATAATCGATTTTCTATCCAGTTAGAATGGAACGAGAGACTATTTTTGGGACGGAGGGAGTACGTTAGTGGAACACCCCCTAACTTGACTTGTTTAAAACTACTCCATCCGTCCCAATTTCATAGTCCACTTTCACTTTTTCCATTCTATTTTCAATTGCTTATATCTTTCAATTTATAATATATTTTAAGATTTCAAAAATTTTGTTTAATAAAACTAATTGAGATCTATCAAATAAGATCCATATTGATTATACAAAGTCTTATATATTACAAGATATAAATATTTTTTTCATCAAGTTGGAATAGTAACATGGACTATCAATTTGGGACGGAGGGAGTATATGGTATTGCAACCCCAAAGGGGTAGATGAGTTGGGAAGAATTCCTCTTGAAGACGAAGAGATCTTGGGTTCAACTCTTCTTAATCTTTTGGTGCCACCTGCTAAAGATCTCAAGGTTCCCATGGGGTATTGACTTTGCCCGGTCTATGCGTTGTGTGGCATTCATATGAGTTTACTCTTTTACCGTTATTGTTTTTATTAAAATGCTAATGTGTGTCCAATAGACACATATTAATGTTGAAAAAGTGTATAGAAATATGTGAAAAATGTATAGGACTGTGTGAAAGTATATAGAAAAGTATAAAAAGTGTATAATAAGAATGTGTGCTTTTTTTTGTTTATTTGTGTACTTATTGTGTACTCATTGGGCACACGTTCGCAAAACCCTATTTTTTATAAGTAAATACATGCACTGGTAGTATTTTGAAGTGTAAAATAAGAAAAGAAAAAAATATGATAATTAAAAGTTGAAGAAAATTAGTTAGGTAAAAATGACGAAAGAAATAAGAGCAAAAAGTAGGTTCAGACATCATGGAATGGAAAAGGAAAAGTTACTGGAATACTTGGACAAAAGGTGAAACGTAAAAGGGATGTATATGCAATATTCAGAAATTTGGAGGTGTTATTCGTAGTTTTATATTTTTACATATTCTCTTCTGGACCACCTGACATTTCAGGGAAGCAGTTACACTGCAAAAGGACTGTTCGAGTGACATTTGACTTAACGTTAAGAAACGCCACTGTGCGCTTGTTAGCATTTGCGTTTTATTATAAGGCCGCAGTGCACTGGCAGGCCTATCGAGCGAACATGGAATAATTATATCCATGAAAATATCTACTGGAACCTCCCCAACATCAAACCCCTGATTACATGCATAAAGTTATACAATCAGAGTAGACATTAAGTAGGGGAGCGGAATAAAAACGTGGGAGAATAACTAAAGCAAATACGTGTAAAATGAAATGAAGAGTTAGATAGAATACCTCGCTCTCCTCAGCCTTCTTATTGTAAGCCTCAAGCTCCTCATCGGTCATTTCACGCCAGCACGAGCGGACCGGCTTCTTCTGTTTTTTTCCTTCCCCATGCTGCTGCTGCTGATGCTGCTGTTTGGATGCAGAACGGGTTACTCTGCGAGTAGAAAAAACGAAACCATCCTCTGAAGACCCCAATTTCTTGCTGTGCGGAAGTTCATCATCATCTTTGGCCGATCGCTTCTTTTTCTTCTCCTGAATAGTTTCCTTTCGTTGATGTTGCGAACGGTTATCACAGTACTCCATCACCGAACCCTATATGAAAAAAGCAGAGTAATATAAACGCTATCGAAGTTGGACAAAAACATAATACAAACTATTAAAATAGACAAAAGCAACTGGTTGACAGAAAGATCTGAGATCAACAAGCATAATTGAGCCCTTAATATATGGAGTAATCAAGAGGAGAACCATAATAGGATCGGCAATCACGGAAAAAAAAAAAGGAAAGAAGTGCCTTTAGGATTTTTGGATTGGAAACCTAGACGGCTGGATGCGGTGGTGGAGAGAGAGAGAGAGAGAGAGGTACCTGCAACTAGCTTGATTCTTGAGATGGATTCCTTATCGATGAGGGGGAGAGAGGGAGAGAGGTGGCCGATGGATGCTTTGTTGTGCTTAGGTTTGAGAGCAACGGACCAGATTGCTTCCTGGAGTCTACAAAGATCGGGAAAATTTCAAAATACCCCCCTCATAGACTACCAAACTTTAAAAAAAAACAATTTCACTCCTAAACTTTCATTCAGTCACCAAATGGACCCTACCTTCTCATTCTGTCAAATTTCTAACGGTTTTTGGTGATATGGATTTTTGACTCTGTTAAATGCTTACATGGCATCATAGTCCACTTAGAATGTGACACTGTGTCATCTCCTATCTTTCTCTTTCCTTTCTCTCCCCTTCTTTGGATGTCTTCTTCTCAACCTTGCACAGATTAACTCTTCCTCTCTCTGTCACTCTTCAGCAATATGTAAACATTGTGAACTCACAGCAAGCAATTCAAAGAACCAGAAGTGGATCTACAAAGAGTGATCTAACTTATGACAGTGAAATGGTCAAGGACAGAGTGGAGGTGTTGAACCACTTTCACTACTTGTAAAGCGAACCGGACTCGGGTCGACCAGACGGGGGTTTGGAATTGGTATGAAGGATGTCGTATAAGGCCCCGTTTAGTATGTAATCGAGTACGATTAGTTTTCGATCTCGTTGTCTATGGTGGTAGGTTTTTTTTCGGTGGTGATGAGGTGGCCATTGTGGGTGGAGGCTTTCAAGACGGAGCCGTGGCTGCCTTTGTTGAGGAAGTTGGTGGCGGATTTGAGGTCGGGGTTAGAGAAAGAGATTTTGAAGAGTTTTTCGGGTGATTAGTTGGGTTTTTTGAGGAATCTGCATTGCAAGAGAGGTAACTCATTAATGGAATTGCAATTTTTTACACATTGTGGGAGATGGGTTCTCGGGCAACACGATCACTTTGCAAATTTGACCACAAAAATAACAATAGCTTCACCCTCTGAATTCTAAACCTCTATTATCTATCCACCTAGAACAATTCTCTCTCTCAATTTTTTTCTTCCTTCTAGTAATACATGATTACCCAGATCAATGTACTGAATTTGACATTGACAGTTCTTGTTGATTTCTCTCCCTAATTTAGCGAGACATCGGAAATGGATCCATCAACGCCGACAACATTGACCGGCAGAAGGAAGATTGGAGAGAGGTCATTACTAATTTCTATTTTCTTGAACTATCTTTTCTGTTTCTGCGAGAAATTCTCTCAGCCTTTCTTTTGTGCTTTTTGCCCATTTTTTGGATTGGATTGGAAGAGAAAAGAGAGAGGGGTATGACACGTGTCACATTCTAAGTAGACTATGATACCATGTAAGCAATTAACGGAGTCAAAACATCTAGGTCAGTAAAATACGTTAGAAATTTGACGGAATGAGACAGTCGGGGTCTATTTGATGACGGAATAAAAGTTTAGGAGTTAAATTGATTTTTTTTAAATTTTGGGAGTCTATTAGATATTGAGGTCAAAGTTTGGGGGATATTTTAAAATTTTCCCCTACAAGATACCACGAAAAACTTTGGGTGTTGGGTGAGTACCAAATGGCACCTCCAAATGGTGTCCGACAGTCCATCCGAGCCCTCTATCCGTCTTTCAAATGGTTCATAATTGTTTGGGTGTTTGGTGGCATTTTTGTAAATATTATGGGGTAAATTTACCCAAGCAAATTTGGGCGTCCAAAATGCGGATGGACTATCACGTGATACCCACCCAATACCGAAAAATTTATCCAGATAATACTAATTTGGGCGTCCAAAATATGGATGGACTGTCACGTGATACCCACCCGACACCGAAAAACTTCTCCAGATACCAAACCGATTTTCATGATAATACTAATCCCTCCGTCTTGACTAAAACCCGAAAAGAAGCAGAACCTGCGGCAAAGGACAAAGAAAAAATGAAAGAAAGAAAAGAGTGAACTCCTCAGCACAACTAGGTGTGAGCAAAATAACCATGAAACTGCGAATCTAGTCCGAACCAATCTAAACCGATTGCTTTGGTTTGGTTTTTTAGTAAAGTGGTTTGGTCCTGGTTTTAAAAAATTAGAAACCATGTTAGATGCCCGGCACCACCAAGTGGTGTCCGACAGTCCATCCAGGCCGTCCATCCATCTTTCAAACAGTTCGGATTTGTTTGGGTGTTTGGTGGCATTTTTGTAAATATTATGGGGTAAATTTAACCCAACAAAGCTGGGCGTCCAAAATTCAGATGAATTGCCACGTTATACCCACCCAACACCAAAAAACTTCTCCAGATACCAAACCAGTTTTCATGATAATACTAACACCTCTGTCGTGACTAAAACCAAATAAAAAGAAGAACATAATACAAGAATATAGTTCCTGAAAGCCCCAATAATTTAAATATTTATCGATTACAAAAGTTATGAACAATTTTTTGTTTTTTAGGAAAATCAGCTTGAAGTAAAAAGAGGCTAAGCGAATGTACAACCTGGGGCGAAGGACAAAGAAAAAATGAAAGAAAGAAAAGAGTGAACTCCTCAGCACAACTAGGGGCGAGCAAAATAACCGTGAAACCGCGAATCTAGTCCAAACCGATTGATTGGTTTAGTTTTTTAGTAAAGTTGTTTGGTCCTAGTTTTAAAAAATTAGAAACCATGTTAGATGCTTTGGTCTGTGGATTCACATCTATGATTCCGGTTCCAAACCGATATGGACCGTAATAGATAGGTATTAGATACATTGAATAAATTAATTTAGATATTCAATTAATTTTCTAATCTAATGTTCCATTCCACTACCATATTCCTTCACTTCCAATATTAATTCCCTAATCTTTTATATATGATAACTTATTCCTACAATTTTAATGCACTAGACATTCATGGCTTGGGTAGTGATCAATCGAATTCCTAATATTTTTGTTCCGTGATTAATTTTCCTACTCCAATACTCTATTCATTCACTAATTAGTAGGAGTAGTATTCTATACTCTTTTTTATTCAAGTCGATTGATAACAGTGAGTTTTGTAAATTTTAATAGAATTGGTTTTAATGTAAGTTTTACAGTAGTTTATTTTATTTGTATGTATTTTTAAGTACTTTAAATACGTTTATAAGGATGATATCTCAATTTAAATTGAACTGTGATTCAAAATCGAAACCGAACTGTATTTTTATGGTTTGGATTGGTATGTTTCTATGAATTTTATGGGTTGGTTTAGTTCTCCAAATTCATAATCTGTAGATAGTGATTTGGTTCTTAGATTAGTATAAAATAAGACCAATCCAGTCCATGCTCACCCCACAACCTGTTGAGATGGGAAAATAGTAATGGAAACATAAGGGTAGCCAAACCGCTATAATGGGACAGAAAATGTAACATGCGGGGGGGAAAATAGAAGTGCATCGACCCATCATAGAAACACTTGATTCTGAAATTTCCTAAGCTATCGGGAAGTAATTAAAACCTATGCTTGATTTTGAGATTGGGCCTTCAAATGGAACAGACCAGCAAGTAAGCAAGTGGGCTAGGATGCCGAGGTTGGACTTCAATTTGGGCTTTTAATTTGACTTGAATTGATCATTGGCCTCACTCATCAACTCACGGGCCGAGTGAGAACAGAGATGGGTCAGCATCACGGGCTTGGATTGAGAGACAATGCTAGCTGAATCGCTGGGCTTTAGTTACTTGGAACAATATGGGCCAGCTTCACGGGCTGGGATTATGGCCAACGAAGGAGGCCTACCTAGAGGACATCGCCCGTGGTTAGGCCCTTAACCCAACGCAGTGGGAACACAAGTAAATTGTCTGGGCTTTAAAATTGCCCAATGAAAATTGGGCCCAAGGAGCCGATTGGATGGAGCTAAAGCTCCCCTCCAAAAATTATCACCCCTGACAAGGGGTAGTTCCCATTGGGTCCGATTTCTTCGCGTTGGTTTGGCAACAAAAAAATAATAAATTTTCACGCGTCTGAGGGTATTTATTCGGAAGTAGAGGGTGTGTTTTTTTACACAATGAGTGGAAACAAAAGAAAATCAATGAGTGGAAACAAAGTTGCGCTATGAGTTTATGACACCTCACAAGTCTGATGAGATTCATATACATAATGCATTTCTTGGACAATCCGAGATGTCCCGTTTGGCCTCTTTATTACTGTATACTCCTTTCGTCCCAAATTAATGGTCTATTTTCACTATTTGGCATCTCTCAAAGAATTGTCCATGACTTTCAATCTATGGTGCTTTTTATATCCAATAAGGATCTTATTTGATAGATCTCAATTAGTTTTTTAAAATAAAATTTTCGAAATTATAAAAAACATTATAGATTGTGAAATATAGATAATTTATTGAGTGGCACGACTGTCAAAAAGGGACCAATAATTTGGAACGGAGGTAGTATTTTTTTATTGATACAGCTGGTAAAAAAAAGAGTTTTTTATTTTTAAAACATTTTAGCAATTAATGAGGGTAGAAATAGAATTTCTAAATATATTGTATATTGACTTTCCAAAATGAACAAAAACTTTGGGACGTGAAAAGATGGAGAAAGTGGACAAAAATTTTGGGACGAAGAGAGTATGTTATTTTAAAGTTTTCATTTTGTGTAATGGACACTTTTTGGGATGGATGGAGTACACAATTAATATCTGTACAATGATCAAAAGAAAAGCAATGACTGGAAACAAAGTTGTGCTATGAGCTTATGACACCTCACAAGTCTGATGAGATTCATATACATAATGCATTTCTTGGATTAATGTATTGGACTTCATTAATTGATTATTAGGTGAAGGTAGGTGCGTTAAGTGGTGCGGGCTTATTATTAAGTATAGAGATCATTAAAGGCCCATTAGGGTTCCATCTATTATGATGGGCTATGATGGAACCAAGGCCTATAAATATGTGGTTAAGTCCCCACTTCAAACCCTAATCTCTTTCTCATACCATCCCATCGTGTGTGAGAGTAAGGAACAATATCCAGAGAAGGGCTTTGGAGGTGTAAGACGAACAACCACACACACAAGGTATTCATCCTCCATGGCGACAGGTACGCATCAAGTTTGTTTTCTTCAATAGTTTGACATGAGATCTTGGGTTTAGGATTTCTTATGAAATCCTACACATAGTGCCTGAAATCCCTAGTAATTAAATGCTTCTCGATTGCGAAAGTTAGGAAGCGGTTATTGGGATTCGCTATTGTTTCCAGTATATGCAAATGCTTGTTTAATCTCCACGTTCTTTGTAACGCCCCCGGATTGTCTCACAATTCACCACCTTATCAATACCCAACCAAAATACCAAATCGAATGATTTATGCCACCAACTCAATTGCCATGCACGCACCGACATCCCGACGAAGCGAAGTCATAGACCCTTTTAGATCTCCTTCTCTCTACTTTGTAGCTCTATGTGTAACTCACGAAAATACCCCTCCTCATAGCAATTTTTTTTATTTTTTATACCATTTCATGATTCAGCTCAAGAAGTTGTCTAATAAGACACTTGTCCTCCCACCGTTCATTTGTTTACATGCACATAACCCACGTATAAAATCCACACCATGCAGCCACCTTTCCTTCTTCCAATTTTTACCTCTTTTTAACTCTTACCACATGTAAACAAAAGCCTATAACTATTCTCCCTCATCCTTTCTTATTAGCAAATGTCCACCTCATGTAAATCACGTGGACCATTCCGCAAAATCCCACAATTTGTCTCCATGCCTTTTAGTATATTACGCTTTGATTTCTTTCTTTCCTTTTTTTTTTACTTAATTATAAAATACGGGTGTTACATTCTTCTCTATATGAAAATCCTATTTTTTCGAATCAACTGTTAAACCTACAAATCACAAGCCCATCCACCAGCAGGAACCTGAACTAGACATCCCAAACCACCGGACCTCCCCCACCTGCGAAGCCCTACCTTGCCGAATCCTCCCAGATAGATCCAGCCTAGCTCTAGTTCAATCCCTACCGGCAGTGGCATAGCCAGGATTTCGTATGAGTGAGGACACTATGAGACAAGAGTTCCGTCAACAACTCATTCTCCCACAAGATGGTGGTTATTGACAATACAATTGTCGCTTGTTTCTTGCAGCGTGAGAAAGAAATGAGAGTTTAAGGTTTGTGTGGAGTATCAGTTAGTTCACCCACCTAAAATATAGATGAACATTCCTCAAATTTTCGTTGTCCACCCTGGGTTATTACTTCGATAATAAAAGAACATTCGTTTTGTAGGGCTTGATTTGTGAACAATCCAAGAAAAAAATATTTAGTTCGAGTCCCTATTGCTATGTATTTGACCGAAATGTATCCTACTTTATAATTTGGGTTCAAAATTTAGACAAAAATATTTTTTTCCTCTGATCAAACATTTACAAATATGCATATGATTTACTCCTATATAAAAAAACGGTTCCGATCGTAAATGGGACGAATTTGAATCCCTCATAAATTAGGTAATGTTCATCATTTTGTTGAGCGAGCGAAGAAAATATCATTGGGTATATGGTTTTGTGAGTTAAGAATTGTCTAAATAATATTAATTGTTTGTTCTTCTAACAGCTACAACTTACGAAATACCGAGACATCCTGAGATCAAAACTTAGCAACCAATTGGGGTTAGGCCTCAAAAGAGAAATTCCTTATGAATCGCTAATCCAAGCGTGGATGGCTTGCCTTTGATTGGACTGGAAATGGAAACCAAAATGCACGTAAACTGGCTTGGATCTCCAACTGTAAAAAAAAAAAGCTCATGAATTTAAAAATGGCCACGGCTTACCTCCGCCACTGACCACCAGCAAACATTAAAACCCAAGCCCCAAATAACTAGTTAAAAAAAATAAAGAGGGGGAGAAAATAAATCAAAAGTTCACAACGAGGGAGATGAAGAGAGAAAAGCTTACCAATTGAGAGAATGAAATCGACGGAAAGAGGTTGCAGCTCAACGAGGGAGGTTGCGCAAAAAAACTTCTCAATCACAGAGAGAGGTCAACGGAGAGAGTACTAGCTAAGTTTCCGTTTTTTTTTTCTTTGACTGAAATATAGGGTGGGGCGAAATGACAAGAATGCCCCTCATTTTAACGGACGGGGCTGACGGAGTTAGTCTTGAGGACTTGATTGGTACAAAATTGGAACGTTGGGGACTAAATGTTAACAATTTATACATTGGGGACTAAATTGAGACGCAATCAGTATTTTGGAGACCAAAAAGGTGTATAAGCCTTTCTTTAGTTTCTTATTACTGTATATTTTTTTATTGATACAGCTGGTAAAAAAAAGAGTTTTTTATTTTTAAAACATTTTAGCAATTAATAAGGGTAGAAATAGAATTTCAAAATATATTGTATATTGACTTTCCAAAATGAACAAAAACTGTGGGACGTGAAAAGATGGAGAAAGTGGACAAAAAATTTGGGACGAAGAGAATATGTTATTTTAAAGTTCTCATTTTGTGTAATGGACACTTTTTTGGGACGGATGGAGTACACAATTAATGTCTGTACAATGATCAAAAGAAAAGCAATGAGTGGAAACAAAGTTGTGCTATGAGCTTATGACACCTCACAAGTCTGATGAGATTCGTATACATAATTCATTTCTTGGATTAATGTATTGGACTTCATTAATTGATAATTAGGTGAAGGTAGGAGTGCAAATAATAAGTCTGCGCAATCAAATTCCTATTCTTTTTTCGCCTCATCCAAAGAACCTACTTTTAACTTATATCTAAGGAGAAAGTAACGGGAATAACTCCAAAAGAGTCACCACGTAAGCACATAGGCTTATTTCCCCTCATCCATGTAAGCTTTTTAAATTTGGGTCACTTCATTAAAAGAACTTTGTATCACCGTTTTATTTTTTTGTTTTTTTTGGGTACTTCGGAAGGTGTAAGTGTATAAAATCGCACTTGAGATATGTCTATCTGTTGTCCCACTGGCATATATTTAATTTGTAAATCCGATCCATTAACGACATAAGTGGTGGTAGGTGTTTCATTTGCCGATTTATTATATCAGAAGAGAAAATTCGGAATCTGTTTGAAGAACTCACCCAAACTAGTATAATTTGTCTAGGTTATCAGCGATTTATTAATTGTTTGTCCGTAATTCCTTACGTAATAGAGCTATGAATAATATTATTGTGTGTAGAAAAATAATAATATTATCGTTTTCGTAATTTTTATGAAATACTAAAATCAATTGCTTACCTGATCTAACCACACACACACACACAAAAAAAAAAAAAGGGTCATTGGGCGTTGATATATTAATTACTCCAGTACTTAACTATTTTGTTTGAAGTAAATTTTTTTTGAACTGGTTTGAAATAAATTCGTTTTAAGGAATCCACCACCAAATTAAGTTAACTAGTGTGAGGGTTGCGCGCGAGGCGCGCAACATTAGACCCAATACAAATTTTATTCTCCTCTCGTGTCATAGTATAGCAATCGTTACAAATGTGCTGAATAAGTTGTTAGCGAAACACAATGAGGACAAAAGGACTTGCATCATAGTTCTTACAAAGCCTTGGCAGCCCTAATTTAATAGTTCCTGTCTCTTTTTAAGTGTATTATACTTCTTAAGTGTGTTGTTAGAGACAACATATGAGAGTGCTGATAAAGTCAACATCGTATGTTGGAACACAAAAGTGGTTTAAACATCGGTCCAAAGTTTCTCTTAATTAGATGCAAAAACTCTTTGTATCTAGCCAAAGCTGCTTCAAGAAGGAGATTATTGTTTATACGGTCTGGAAACCTGTTCGAGATAAGAGAAAAAAGGGAACAATTCTCTCCTGAAACTATCATACTGTCGTTCCTAGCCAACTATTGGTGTGGACGATTTTCGATTGAGTTGTGATATCACCACAAGCTAACCCTCTTATAACCATCAAGTCTAATTCCTTGAACATACCTTAACAATGATGGCAGTTTGCAAAAAGTCAGAAAATAGGACACATTTAGTATTTTATTTTTTCAAAATAAATACAGTTCACATGCAATGCATGCATGCATGGCGTTTGATGTTGTTGGAAATTTTGCCCAAAGCTACAATATTTTGTACTAAATTTTTGGTGCATATTCTAGTAATATTCTAGTAACTTGAATTCAATTCCATACCCCAAAAGATGCTCTCGACGACTGCACATTCCTTGGCAATATGTTCACAACATTTTATACAAATCCCCAAATGAGATCATTCTCTGAACATATCCAAGTGATTAACATTACATAGAAGAAAATTAAGTATATTACATGTTTCTCCAACTCATCTATCTATACCAAAAGTGGAGTACAAGCCTTGGCACCATAATATCAACAAAAAGGCTTCAAAGCACTGCAAGATCATGTATCTATATCTTCTGCCAAAATATCATCAAAAGGATTTCAACCAAATAACCAGCAGTAGCAAGATCAAATCTTCGATAAGCAAAAAGTGATGAAACAATTTCTCCTCTATCAACCCATAGACCTACACATGGTAGATGCAAATTGATTAAACATTCGCTCATTGAAGTTACTTCCGAAGAGTCAAAATTTTGGCTATCCACACACACACACAGGGTCACATGTACACCACTTCCAGGCATCCACACATATGATGTATCGAAGCATTAAACTGCAGTAAAACAAAACCAGACAAGCTTGACAACATGGAGAGAATGCTGATGCATACGGAACTTACAGTCATGGCTGGGGACCACGAATCATACAAGATATCTGCAAAAGAATTGTACAACCCAGTAAGTCAGCTATTAGACGGCATGAAGTGTGTATACAATTTTCTCCCGGATAACTCAGTGTCCAGGCTAGCCCTGATACCCTTGCACTACTTAGGTTAATGAAAAGAAAAAAATTGCACTCAGGACTCTACTGACAGTGGTCCTGAGGAATCAATTTCTTCTTCATTACTTTTGATAAAACTTGAAAGACCAATATACTAATTTCAACAACCCTTTTCCTCCATAATATGGCAGTAAACATCAGAGTAAAGTAGAAGGGCATGAAAGAGAAGTTAAAGACAACACTTCTATCCAGAAGCAGCAACAAGCTTTATGCAGTATGGGGACTAAGCAAGTCATCTTTGTTTTCCATTCCAAATAAGGCTACTTATCGTTAAGAAAAATCGCATAGTCTTCAACTCATGTTCATATAGACGCCCTGATAGGCACAGATGGTATTCTGAATCCAATGCAACCTAATGGTAAATGAATTAAAATCTCTAAAACTGATGACTTATTCAAAAGATTGATCATAAGCTAATAGGTTAAAAGTTTACTGGTGTTCAAACTTCATATTAGTGGAAGGATACCGTAAAGTCAAATTTGATATATGATCCCTAGTCGTTGACCATTACAAAGTTGACATTCATGTTGCATTATCACCTCAATGTAAGGATTATTTAATCACATCACATCAGCAAAGAATTTCCTCAACATATACAGTACTTATTTAGTCAGCGGTTCAAGAATTAGAAAGACTTGACAAGAATGGATTTGGTCGAGTATAACAGCAACCTAGGTAATCAAGTGAACAGCAGTTAATGGAAATCTGAAAAGGTGTACAGAGGGCAAGAGCACAAAACATAAAACTGCAAATGTTACACCACATTAAGAGATAGGAGGGACCAAAAGAACTCGATAATACGTCAAGTCAAATTCCAAAACAGGAGGTACCTCCAAAACAAACCACAAAAATCATTATCGGGAGTCAAAATCACAAAATTCAATCCCTTAATGAATTAGCCAGAACAAAAGGTATAGAATAATAAAGCAAAGAAACAAAAAAAAAGGAGGGACAAAGACAGAGAGGGAGAGCATAATAGTAACGTTGTTTTTAGGCTTTAATTCAGATAGAGGGCTCCTGATATGAATGATGAGAGGATAAATGCTATCAATATAAAAGAGATGTTGTGTGCCATTAATTTACTCTTCACAACTTATTTCTTTCAACGATCAGCGGCTGTAGTTAGTTACCAACAAAATCTAAACACATGCCTTACGGCTAGCAATGATAACTTTTTGTCAAGCTGACCAATTAGTTGGCCGCTAGGGGCCCCCCTTCTACCCGACTAGCGCCTAGCCATTTTTTGAACATAGGTGTGAAGTGAAGCAAATGAACGAATGCACAAGGGGTAACGAGTGTGTGGGCTCATAAACCTAGTCCTAAATGTTGGTTTATTCTTGCATAGTTGCATCTCCTGTTTATTCTTTCTACAAACTATGTTTTATTTTTTCAGGGAAATTAAGACATAAAAATAATCTTATTCCATGGGACCATAGATCCATGAGGTAAGTTGCGGGGAAGAAAGCATACAATCATAGATCCCATTATTCAAAAGCTAAAATTGACAACATATTTTCACTTTTAACTTTTAAGTCTGTCAAAGTAAACAGAGCAGTATGTCCAAAGGAACAACTACAATCAGCATTACATACAGAGTCACCCCACATGACCATACATCTGCTAACTGAACAAACGCACAGAGAATGCATTCTACTGAATGCCACATACTTAAAAAAAAGGGGTAAGTTAGCAGGGGTGGGAGATGGCATGTGCAAGACACGCCTGTTTTCTTAACCGACAGTAAACGGAGTTAGACACCATAGGACTTCAGCTGTTCTCGAAGGAAGTTTTCGCCAATCCGAAAGTGTATATGGCACAATCTCTCTAACTAGAGCTCCCGAGAAAGAAGACAACTTGATGGATCCTTTACCAATCGGTATACCATTCTCATTAAACAACACCTTAATTCGACTATCTCCATCTATAGCAATGGTTTTCAGCTTTGTTGGGCCTCTTTTACGTGTGGATTTCTTAGACATTGTTGTGCAGGCTTCAAGAATTGTTGGAGACTTTGACATTAGATATGATAGTACTTCAAGATTATTCGATAAAAAACAAAAGAAGAAATAAACTCATGATATTATTTCTCACCGACGCTGCCAACGACAGTAAGTGGGCTGCAAAACGGATTAGTTTGTTCAGTAGGTGATGTGGGGCACTGCAGAGCTTGGGTTGCTTCGTTGGGCTGCTACCTTCTTCTTGGGCAGTAGAATCAGCATTCTTCTTTCCAGCAGCTATCCTTTCACCTGGAAAAATGGATCTGTGAGAGGACAAGATACAGCAAAGTAGTTGATAGAGAGAACAATCAACAGACAGCATCTATTACCTTTTTCGATTTAGACCTCGAGGAATCATCATTGTCATCATCGTCACTCAGCCCTTCTTCACCATTGAATGGTTCATAGTCTTCATCACCATCTCCATGCCCAACATAGTTTTTTCTCTCATCAGTACCTTTACCGTTACTTTGTTGATTTGACCCAAACAAGAACTTTGAAGGGTTGTCGATTCCAGCAGCACGCATTTCTATTAAGAGTTGTTTAATCCTATTTTGCTTTTCCCTTTCAATTCCTTTCACTCTCTTACTCAAGAACCTCGGCGGAAGCATGTTGAATACATAAAATGAAATTCCATAAAATATGCACGACATAACATAAAATGAGATGAATACATGTACAAAGACATAGCTACGGCAACATAACATATGAAATTGCAAATAAGCTAAAATGGAGTAACCAAATATAAGTTATTCAAAATGATATGAGAATTCAAAAATAGAACAACAAACTAAAGTCGCAAATTGTTGCAAGGGGGGAGTAATTAACTCGTGGGCTTACTCCCAGGAACTCCTTACAACCAGCAGATTGCAAATTGTTGCAAGGGGGGAGTAATTAACTCGTGGGCCCAAGATCTAGCCAATGCCGCGAGCTCATTTTAGGTTAGTGTCGGCGCTGATGGGACCACTAACAAGACAGTGAAAGTGCCCAAGAACTTCACCTTGAGAGCACTAGGGCCCGGTCATACTTATGGACCCGCAAAAATCGTCAAACATGTGTTTAGTTGTGGCTTTCTTTCCCCCTCGATGTACCCTTTGTCAAGTTTTTAATAAAATTTCTTTGCAAATAAAAAAAAAATCATCAAACATCAATTAGCACTTAAAACATATTTCTACCAATAAAAGAGGTGGATTCAGCATTCAAGCTACATTTTTCAGCACCATAGATTTCAAAAACAAAAGCAATTGATGGGAAATAAGAGATTCACGCACAACTCAACTAACAATTTTATTAAAACTTTCACAAAATACAAACAGTCTTACACCTCTCACACTCTCACTTGCACACACAAAATCTGGTGGGGGGAGACCCCAAAATGTGGCTCCCCACGTCTCTGCTCTCTCCTCACTTTGCTCTCTTTTCCTCTTCTTTTTTTCCCACACAACTACAAGGCACATACACAAGCACTTATATAATGTACAAATACATAAGCACCAAATATTAATTTCTCTAACTCCCCCAGCCACCAAATTCAAGCACTGAAACATACAGTTGGCTCATGCCTAGGTCCCTTTCAAAAAACTCTCCCTTGATAAAAGCTTGGAATGAATTTTATCAGGAGTCATTCTCTAATGTTAGGGGAAATTACCGTTTCGCCCCCAACCCATACACTTTTGTCTGGAACACCACCCCTTACACCAGACACAAACACACAGACACACCCCAGCCTCTCGACTCTTCCACTCCCTCACCCCCACCGCTCCATAGATCACTTCTCTCTCTCTCTCTCCTCAAGTTCGGCCGGCCTTCTCACAGCATTTGTCCGAAGCCCCGCTCTGTCGCAGCCCAGTCTGCGACTGGGCCAGAAGTTCCACACCGGCGACAGGTAACTCCGTTAACCCCAAGATTTATGAATCTTTGATGATCTACCAACCCTTGTTTCCAAACTCCAAGATCTACACTTCTTAATCGCATTTTTGACGTGTATATGTTGTTGCTCATAAATTTTTGGTTGTGTGGAAATTTTCAGTCTACTTCTACGGTTTGTGTTGCGTTTTTTTTTCATTTTTGTGGCAAATATACTCATACGCGCGCATTATTTTGAGGTCGAATAATTGATCCGTAGTTTTGATTTCTCACATACTTCAATTCATTGGCTAAACCTCTGTCCTTCCACCATCTGAGATGAGAAAATTACACTTAGAGCTCACTTGAAAAGAAGGGCAAATTGGTAAATAAGCCATTGAGAGGAGATTTTATAAAAAGTAGATTTTATCAAGTGAGAACACCATGTGATTTTATCACACCTTCATAAAACTCAACTAAAATGAAAAATCTCATTTTATCAAGTGTCAAACTCACCCATATATATATCATGCATACTTCCAGATAGAAACTCCAAGGTAGTGAGTGATATGAAAGCCTCATTCCTCAACTTTAGTCTGATGAAATTACTTACCAATCGGTGTTTCAAAATCGAAGTGCTCACGGTCGAAAGTTGATGAAAAATGATACACCGCAGTCCGCAGAGCAAGTAAAAATTGCAATCAATCGGAGCAGAAGTAGGGATCGACGTTGACAAATTGGGGGTGATTTTTGCGGCTTAAGAAGGTGCAGTTTCGAACCTTTTATTTTGGTTCCAAGACATTGCGCCAATTAATTGTTGCCAAAACTGAGTTGTTTTCTGAGAAGATCAATTTTGATATTGTTGTGCCCTATAGGTTTGCCCACGAACTCACAACCACACCAATTACACACAAATACACAAGTAATTTTACGTGGTTCCCCAAACTTAGAGCATCTCCAAGCCACTTATCAAATTTTTTCATTAAATTTTACTTTTGCTGACCTATGTGGCAAATTGATGACTTATTTTTGTAGTTTTCAAAATTGTGACTCCAACCCACCCTACAAAATCTATTAATTTTCTATAAAAAAAAAACTTTGTTAACGTATTATTTTTTAAAATCTTTTTGCTATTTGTATCATTGAAATGTGACTCATGCCCGGTGAATTGAGTAGGAAATTGTGACGATTGATCCGGAAATTGTGGATTTATATCCACAAAAAATATATTCTTGTTGATCTTGAGAATTCGTGATGTAATTGGAAAAAAAAAACCTCAATGCACAAAACATTGGAACAACGAATATTATATAGGAAAGATAGCTAGGCTTATCAATATGATTAGTTTTTCTGCACAATTCAAAAAAAGAAATAGTAGGAAGTTTCAACTTCCAAGGTGCTGGTACCAACAGGAAAATGATGGTAAAATAATAAAAAACAAATTTCTTAATTATACTTAATGATTTGATGACTTACTTTATTTGATGAGAGAGAAAGAAATCACCAAATTTGATGTTGACTTTGATGTGTGGGTTGGAGGAGTTTTCTTTAACATTACTCCTCAAAAAACATCAAAAATAGTGTATTTGATGAGTAGATTGGAGATGCTCTTAGTTACGTCTATGGGAGAGGAGAAATTTCACTATATATGATAAAGAGAAGATACAAATACAATGGAGGTGGAGACACTCTCTACTCAACTCACCCCATCGGAGCCCCAGCCCACTCGACTCCATCCAAAGGAGGAGCCCTCCTGCTCTCTTCTACATCTCAACTCTCATCCTCTCTATTCCAACGGCCGAAAGAGACAAGGCAGACTGAATAAAACCCATAATGGGCTGCTTTTGAGTCTTTCAATTGCAGCTTCTAGAAGATGGATTTGGCACAAATCCATTTCCCAACAGATATTTCATTTCGAACTTTTACGTCTCAACAAATAAGCTTTTATCATGGAAAATGCCAGCATCATTATTTAACGAAAGTCATCCAGTGAACCAATTGAATGAGACACGACTGGTATAAGTGATTTGGAATCATCCCCAAGTTGTGTGTGTGTGTGTGTGTGTGTGTGTGTGTGTGTGTGTGTGTGAGAGAGAGAGAGAGAGAGAGAGAGAGAGAGAGAGAGATTAGGATCACAGATCACTTAATTTACAGGGACTTGATGTTGGGAGCAAAGCCAGAGAGAGAGAGAGAGATTCCGATCACTTTAATATTAATTACATGGAGTTAATATCGGGAGCGAAGCCACAGAGAGAGCGAGAGATTCGGATCACTTAATTTACAAGGACTTAGAAGGTCGGGTGAGTGAGAGAGAGAGAGAGAGAGAGAGAGAGATTAGAGTGCGGAATGGAAATACATACAAGTACTACAAGGGGATTGTATGGAGTTGAGGAAGACGAGCAGTTTGTGGGGGAGTTCTGTCATCATGAAGAATGAGGACATTGAGAGTGCCTGATTTTCTCAACCAAGAAGCCACCAGAGCTCCTGTCGATTCAAACCTCCCAATATTGCACTCCGCCTGCCCTTAATCCACCAAGGAGTGTCTAGATCACCCGCTTTAGTGTCCCATCACCCACCACTTTGCTGTGTTTCCCCCACCCTGTCAAAATCCTGCACCATTCACACACACACACACACACACAAAAAAACTCTCAAAATCCTGTCTCAGTAACAACGTGAAGAGAGCACATCATTGCTTGATAGTTTTTCGTCATAATGATACCTCAGCAGTTTGGGCAACTCATGGCCATCAAACACGATAGACCTTATCTTGAGCAACCAAACATGAACCATTGCACATGCAGCACCGGAAGACATGAGATGAAGATCTAAGCAAAAATCAGACCCCTTGTTCTCCCATACTTAAAGCTGTTCCCTTCAAGCACAACCAGTCCAGCCACATTTCTCTGTAGGCAAAAACAAATACTGCACATCATTGTTTGATAGTTTTTCGTCATAATGATACCTCAGCAGTTTGGGCAACTCATGGCCATCAAACACGATAGACCTTATCTTGTGCAACCAAACATGAACCATTGCACATGCAGCACCGGAAGACATGAGATGAAGATCTAAGCAAAAATCAGACCCCTTGTTCTCCCATACTTGACGCTGTTTCCCTTCAAGCACAACCAGTCCAGCCACATTTCTCTGTAGGCAAAAACAAATACTGCACATCATTGTTTGATAGTTTTTCGTCATAATGATACCTCAGCAGTTTGGGCAACTCATGGCCATCAAACACGATAGACCTTATCTTGTGCAACCAAACATGAACCATTGCACATGCAGCACCGGAAGACATGAGATGAAGATCTAAGCAAAAATCAGACCCCTTGTTCTCCCATACTTGACGCTGTTTCCCTTCAAGCACAACCAGTCCAGCCACATTTCTCTGTAGGCAAAAACAAATACTGAGGCGGATCAGATATAACCATCACCGAAAGTTTTTAAAATTCGTTAAATGAGACCCTTCAGGTTTTTATTAGTTGACAGCAGTGAGAAACTTGGGAGCAAAAAAGAGAGGCAGGGCCAGAGGGTAGACGTTGATACTTGATAAACGATGAGTACTGACGATTAAAATCCATTGACTAACGTTCTCAGACCATTGAGACAAACAGGGAGAAAATGCTGTTCCCAGATATTTAGAGAACACCCTGGGAATAAGAAGTGGAGATTCAAGCATTCTTGCCAGAAACAACCAGAGGAAGAGCGTAATCGCTGAAGTCAAAAGTCAAACAGAATGACAGTTGATATCTATCCCCTGTCAATCTACACAATTGAGTCAGAAGACAGTTACAAAACTATCAAGCAATACTCTGATATTCGCTAAAGAAACTCATTTTCATTCTATTACCAACTCCACACACTTGTGGCTTCGCACAGACAACTAGCTAACCAGGCAAGTATTTAAATAACAGTAATAAGAAGGAAGATGGAAACAATTAACCAATAACCATTATATGCTCAAAGAGATAGCCAAGATGATGTATGAGTAACCCAACCAAAATACCAGTTATTCATCACAGCGGACCCCACAGAGAGAGAGAGAGAGAGAGAGTATAAAGTGTAAAGCTATTGGAATCATAAGAAATGTACCAGAAACAATTACGGTCATAGTGTCCCCAGTTACATGCGGGGAAAGCAAATATGATGAAACAACCACCGATATTTCAATTAACGGCAATTACTAATGCCTACCTGCCCAAAGTGCCACAGGACGTCAGTCAAAGAATTATAAAAGGCAGATGCTGTTGAAGAGTCCATCCGTCCCACATCATCAAAAAGGGTTACACCTTGCGACCACACTTTATCTCCGTTGCCCATGAGAAGTCCATGAGTTACTCCATAGACTTGATTATCAAACAAAAAAAGTTGGTTCAATAACTTGGAAGCTTCTTGAATTGAACTACAACGGCTGCACAAGAGGCCAAAGTTGCACAGCTAAGATACACCATAATTCCCGGTATGACGGTCAAAAAGTGCTATCAAGAAGTTTGGAAACTTTCAAAAAGGCAACAACCAGCAAACATAAACGACTCTTTCCGCAAGGTTGTACTAAGCAAGTAGGAGGTCTAATTGCTTACGCTTAGTCTGTAGATGGTAGAATCATATGGTATCCCCTATTTATATTCTAACGGTTCCTAAATTGCACTCGAAAGGTTTCTATGTATCCAACTGGGGCTTTTGGCAAGGGAAATTATGTCAGAGGCTCAAGCCAAATAATAGGTTACATATACAAATGTAACAATCAGACTTCATAGAAAATAGCAAAATCAAAATATCCAGCCACATTCTTTTCTTTCAATATGTCCACAGAACAAGATCTGCAAATTAGCAAAATCCAAAATGTTGGTGTGATCAGACAGAAAGGTATACCTGCAAGCAGTTAAAATTGCTGAGAATGTGACAACATTTGGTTTTATTTTCAGCTTGTGCATCTTTTGGAAAACTCCCAAGATGCACAAAATCTCCTTTCCGCCTCTTTGGTCTTTTGTTTGAATGACATGAATTTCCAGCAGCCAATTCCTCAAAAATCTGTATGATCCTGTCACCATCCCTATATTCATCTCTGGAACGGATGGCATCCCGAAGAACCACTGACTGTGAAGATTCAACAAGTGACCCTGATGTTCCACTTCCACCAGCACCGTCGCTTGGATATTCTCCGGTTGCACCAAAGACGTTAATAATAGAAGTATAAGTCACTACATTAGGTCGAATCCCTTTCTCTGTCATCTCCTCAAGCAATAAAGCAGCTGACTCCACCAGTCCGTTTTTACACAGGGCATCGATAAGTTTGCTATAGAAGACAACATCAGCCTTCAACCCTCCCGTTTCGAACTCTTTACAAACCTCCATTGCCTCTCTATACAAACGACCTTTCAAGTAGACACTGATCAAGATAGGTTAGGCTGAAAACGCTCAGCTTTCATCTTTTGGTATAGTTCCTTCATTTTTTCATACTCCCATTGCTTCCCATACCCATCAAGAAGTGCATTATAAGTGACGACATCCTTCTTAATCCCCATACTCTCCATCTCATGTACAATACTCAAAGCCGCCTCAAACCTACCATGTCTGGCAAAAATAGCAAGCAAAGTGTTATAAGAAACTCTATCCAATTTAACACCAGCAAATTTCATCTGATCAAACAAACTCAGTGCGTAGTCTAATCGCCCTGCCTTGTCCCATCCCCGGATCATAGTGCTATAAGTAACCTCATTAGGCAATAAATTCTTTGAGGGCATATCCGCCATTATCTGAAAAGCCTCATCCAAATGGCCACCATGGCAAGCAGCATCCAGAAGAGTATTGTACGTGTAAATATCCGGATCAATTCCCCTATAAACCATCTGATTAAACAAATTCAGCGCATTATCCCACAACCCGGCACCCCTAGAAACAGCAAGAAGCGAATTATACGTAATCCGATCAGGCCGGAACCCTTTTCCCTGCATTTCATCGAAAAACTTGGACGCGAGATTAAAATCAGCACCCCCTTTTCCACAAGCATCAATTAAAGCATTGTAGGTTACCAAATTGGGGTTCAAGCCAGAAGCTTTCATGGTGTCAAAGACCTTAATGGCCTCATCACAGAACCCACGCTTGGCATAAGCACTAATTAAAGCGGAATAAGCGTAAACTGTATTCCCATATCCCTCTTTAACAGCGGAATCAAACACGTACCTAGCCAAGTCGACCTCTCCCAACCTTCCAAGAACACTAATGATGGCAGTCGCAAGCTTACCCTGCTCCTTATGCCTTGTCTGGCCTCGAATCGCGAATTTGAAACACCTCATGGCCATGGAGTGTTTGCCTCGATTATCAAGCTCTCGAAGCAAGAATGTGTAATCATCGGTATTCCCACAAAGCTTGGGTTTGAAATCGAGAAAGAAAGAATGTGTAATCATCGGTATTCCCACAAAGCAAGAACACGTACGTACTGTCTCGTTTCTTTACTGGATGTCCCCCACGAACAGCTTGGGTTTCTTTCTCGTTTCCCACAAAGCTTGGGTTTGAAATCGAACAGCACTCTGAGCAAGGGTGTGGTGGTTTTGATGATGGAGGAGGCGGGTTTGGTAGTTGCTGCGGTTTTGGGTATAGGGTTTTGAGGAGAATGGAGAAAAAGGAGGTGGCGGAATCGAGGAGGCCGTCATCATCAAATCAAATTGGATTGGACGCGGATGAAGAGGGTGGGGTTTTAGGAGAGAGAAAGAGAGAGATTGGGTTTAAAGGTAGGATCGAGAAAGAAACGAGACAGTACGTACGTGGGGGATATCCAACAAATACTACCCTTTTACAGTAAAGAAATTAGGAGTAGTAGTTGAGGACGACAGTTTGGTTTTCCATCTTAATAATCCACTTCTAGTGGAGGGAGGAGCATTTATTGTACTGAAATCAATCTATGACCCACGTGTTGTCTCCTGACACGTGTTGTCTCCTTGTTTCCCGTAAAATTACCACTCCACTCCACTCCACTGCTAGCAAGCAAGTACTCCCTCCGTAAGATTCCCAAGGTTTTCTAACAATGAGGTACCCCATTCAAATTTTCTCATACTACGATGAACTCCTATGGTAGTTTCCCTCGCAATAGAAATCTCCCGTAATTGCTTTCCCTCACACTATTAGAATAATTGATAAAGATCACGCTAAGAAAATTTGAAAGATTTCAGTTTTAATGAAATCATGATAAATAAATGCAAGGTGAGTTTTTAATGTCATTTTGCTTATAAACCGTAGTGATTAATAATAACTATCACAGGTTTAAAAAAAATTATGATTATAATTACTAAATTTAATCACATTTTCCTACAATTGTGATAAAATATATTTATTTTCACCACGTTTTGCAACAAGTATGATAAAATATAATTTATTTTCACCACGTTTGTTACAATCGTGATAAAATATACCTCTCTCCTGCAATGCCTTTATCGACCAATTAGCAAGTGGGGGTGCTAGTCTAAATGGAAGGCATCATATACCTCTCTCATGCATAAGACAAATGGTCATATCTCACCAGCAACAACGAACAACTAACACACTTCTTCTAAAAAGAGAGAAAAATTGCTCCAATGTTTCATGTACAGATATAACAAAGCCCGTTAACATTTTGAAGATTATAGATGCCAAAGAAGACCGTAGAAAAGTTTCCAAAGGCACATGAGAGGAATATCCTCTTCAGCTTTCTCAACCACGGGCCTTGTTCGGTTGGGGTTTCTGAATCGAATTTTGAGAACCTTTCCTTGTTCGGTTTTCAAGGGTTTCCAAGGGTTTCTGGGTTGGGGTTTTGAGAATCCGGGTTTTCAAAACTGGGTTCTCAAAACCCCAACCAAACAAGGTGAAAGACTCTCTTAATGATTTTAAAAAAAACCTCTTTTGGGTTCCGATAAAAAAAATCAAAAAGAGACTCTTTTCGGCAAATTGAACGAACCTTCCCAAAGTTTTTTAATAATGCCAGATACCACCCTTCAAATTTTCTCATTATACGATGAACTCCTATGGTTGTTTCCCTCGCAATAGAAATCTTCAATGCCCGTAATTGCTTTCCCTCAAATTAGTACTATAATAAATCTTGGACACCGGTTATTGGCCGTAGTCTATCCATGGGGTAAATAGCAAAACGGGGGCACCCCCCACCCTGGACTGTAGGTCGGCAGTCCACTGCTGGTTGTATGATGTCAATAGTTGAATTCGTTCGCCGCTGCTGCCTTCCATGCCATTTACACTCTTACTACTTGCTATGTGCTCTAACATATGCACTCCTATTTATAAGGTGGAGTAGATAATAATAATAATGTTGCTCTGTGAACATCTTACTTTACTCTGCGGTTCATCCTATATTATATTGCTAGAGGTTATGCAGCACGTGCGATTTGCCTTCAATATCTATGATCTCTAACATATCATGCTTTTGGCTAGAAACTCCAAGGTAGTGATGATATATGAAACCCTCATTACTCAAACTTTAGTCTGAATAAATTACTACTCACGAATCAGTGTTCAAAATCTAAGTGTTCCCAATCAAAAGCTAATGAATGAAAAATGATATGATACACTGCAAGGCAAGCAAAAATTGCAATCAATCGGAGTAGAAGAAGTACCGCAAGGATTGACGTTGACAATTTGGGGGTGATTTTTAGGCTTAAGAAGGTGCAGTTTTTAAGCTTTTATTTTGGTTCTACGACACTGCGCCGAATTGTTGCCAAAACTAGGTTGGTTATATGTGTGTGTTGGGAAAGAAGCCATATTTATATATATAAATATATATATGTATGTATATGTGTGTGTGTGGAGAGAGAGAGAGAGAGAGAGAGAGAGAGAGATTCGGATCACTTAATTTACATGGACTTATAATGTCAGGAGCGAAGCCACAGAGAGATGCGGACACTTAATTTACATGGAATTAAAATGTCGGGAGCAGAGAGAGAGAGAGAGAGAGATATTACCGTGCGGAATAGAAATACATACAAGTACTACAATGGGATTTTATGGAGTTGAGGAAGATGAGCAATTTATGTAGAAATACATACAAGTCTTCCATTCTATATACAAATCACTTCACGAAGTCCAAAGTTTGTAAGAAACATTGTACTTCATGACATTCACAACACATTGTACTTCATCGCCTGAAATGGTAAATAAACCATCAGCTCAAAGCTCAGTGAGTAAAGCTCATACTCTAATTTGAGTTTTGAACAAAAAATACATATAACACAATGGTTCTGAACATTTGAAAACACAAACGCATTTCATATCATATACATATAAAAACATGAATTACATGGACACATTTACATAGTCAATACCACCATGCTTACCACATACGTACATGAAATATATTGAGATCCCGTTGTACCCGTCCGCAAAGGCACATACCTAGCCCTCCAGGCAAGCATAGTACTGGCTATTGTGGAACCCACCAGCGGGCACATAAGATCAAGCAAGGGCATGTCATTCATGCATACTTCGTAAAACATTCAAAAGAACTTTCCACATTATAACATAGCACTTAAAACATGTAGCCATATCACTTCATAAAGTTGGAAAACTAAATCACATATCATTGAAAGAGAGTTCGTAAAATTTTCCATTTCAAAGTATGAGGTAACTCACATTCATTTGCACTTCAAGTAAAAATCAAATGAGGTTACTCACATTCATTTGCACTTCAAGTAAAAATCAACTTCCATCATTTATATCTTTCTCGTGTTCACCAAATCCTACATGTTGTAAATGAACATGAATCATTTACACAAAGAACCCATAAAAACGATGCATATGCATGATCCCTAAATTGACAAGTTAACTGACTCCTGCTTCAAGAATTTATGAGAATTAACCACAAAGAACTAGGTCTTGAGAAGTTTACAACATAAAGTGAACTCATATCTAGGGTGTAAACGAGCCGAGCTTTGTAGAGCTTGAGCTCAGCTTGTTTATTAAACGAGCCAAAAATCGAGCTCGAACTCAGCTTGTTTGTAATTTACTTAACGAGCCTTCTTAAATGAGCCGAACCGAGCTTTACTAAGCTCGTTTACTAAACTAGCCTAAAACTTGAACTCGAGTTCGAGCTAGGCTCGATTACTAAACGAGCCAAGCCGAACCTTAACGAGCAGAGCCACGGGCTGCTCGGTTCATTTGCAGCCCTACTCATATCCATATGGTGTCAAATTACTCAAGAATTGATGAGGTCAAGAACTATCCTTCCAAATTAGAAGAACACAAACCAAGAATGCAGAATTCAGCATCATCGCTCGCAGCTTAGCATATGTATTGTTTAATAAAAAGAGTTCAAGAAGGTATCTCCGAAGTGCACACATGGTACAAAGGGTTCACTTGTCTTACACACCCGCTGATGGTTAGGCTGTTATGCTTTCTCTCTTTATTTCTTATATACCGCATTGAATTTTGCTCCAAATTTTGGACACAATCTAGTAGACAAATATAGGTACAATCACATAAAAGTTACAGAAAATTAGGAGATGAGGAACTAGGTCGAACACACCAAAAATCGAAGGCCAAGACACAGATTCAGCTTTGACAGCGAAACAGAGGACAGCAACGTGCGAGATTTTTGTAGACTTCGTTTCAAGGAATTTGGACCTGAAACTTTTACACAGCGTAGACGACTCATAGAGAAACATCCCATTAAAATTTCATAAAATTAGGAGATGATTAAATATGTATAAAAATCCGTAGCTATAGGGTACAGAATCCAGTAAATCTCTGGACAGATTTTCTTCAAGTTCCCTTCAACATAACTTGGGTTTTCATCCTTGTTTTTCACCCAAATCAATAACTTAACAAATTCATCATGTGACTAACATCATTTCATATCGTGCTCACTAATGCTATGGACCATGAATGAAGGAAGCATGGTAATGAGCATGGAAATTAATTTGGGTCTCTAGGTCTGCCCTCCCTGATGCCTTTCAGCTTTGATTTGAGGGTACGGTTCTGCAACAAAATGTTCCTGTAGCTCCTCGGTTCTTGGAGGTTTAGGGGGCCACTGTTTCAGCGGTACTCTGAGAGCAGCCACTTTGTGCATATTGCCAAAGGTAGGGTCTGTCTCCAATCATCCCCGCCCATACCCCATTGATTGAGGACTAGATGGGTTCTGTTATTGTTGTGTTGTTGACTAACATCATTTCATCAATTGAATAAAAATACTTAATTCTCAAAGATGCAAATGCAATCTACATGTACATGTGCACATACTTGAAGATTCCAACACAATACAATAAAACTTACCACTTCTAGATTAATCATGGAATGAGAGCTTCAAACATTTGGATGGGAGATGGATTTGAGAAAATACTTATACTCTCAAAGATGCAAACGCAATCTACATGTACATGTGGACATACTTGAAGATTCCAACACAACACAATAAAATTTACCACTTCTAGATTAATCATGGAATGAGAGCTTCAAATATTTACCACTTCTAGATGGAGCCTTCTAGATTTCTTGAGAGTGAGAGAGAGAGAGAACATAACGCCAAAATGAGAGTGTGAGAGGAGAGGGCTGATTTTTAGCTCTTTTAAGTGTATGATTTTCTAGAATAGGAGTGGTGTAATTATAATTTAAACCCTCACCTAACATTGTCATCAAATAGAGACCAACAATATTTACACCCATCACCTAATTTATGAGGTTTTTTTTATCCAACCTAATTTATGAGTTCATAACTATTATTTTAACATATAACACATGCACATAACATATGATGCAAACATAACTTGGGCATGTCACATAACACATGAAGAACAAATACTTAATGAGGCACAATTTATAATAATAAAGCATGATAAGAATAGTTAAAGACCTTGGTGTTACATCTAACATCCTGAAGAATGAGGGCACTGCGAGTGCCTGATTCTCTCAACCAAGAAGCCACTTGAGCTCCTGTTGATATGAACCTCCCAATATTGGACTCCGTCACGCCAAACGGTGCCCCCAATCCATCAAGAAGTGCCTTGATCACCCGCTTTAGCGTCCCATCACCCATCACTTTGCTGTGTTTCCCCCACCCAGTCAAGATGCTGCACCATTCACACAAAAAAATCCTCAAAATCCAGTCTCTCAGTAACAACATGAAGAAAGCACATAATTATTTGGTAGTTTTTTGGTGTAATGTTACCACAGGTGTTTGGGCAACTCACGGCCATTGAACATGATAGACCTTACATTGAGCAACCAAGCATGAACCATTGCACATGCAGCACCAGACGACATGAGATGAAGATCTAAGTGAAAATCAGACCAAGTGTTCTCCCATACACGACGCTGTTCCCCTTCAAGCACGACCAGTTGAGCCCCATATCTCTGTAGGCAAAAACAAATACCAAGAAGGATCAGATACAACCACCTCCAAAAGTATTTGAAATCCGTTGAAATGAGACTATTCAGGAACTTATTAGTTGACAGCAGCGAGAAAATTGGGAGCAATGACTGCTGACTAAATGCTGACAATTTGAATCCATTGACTAGCGTTACCAGACAATTGAAACGAACAGAACTAATGCTTTTCTAAGCTATGCGGAATAAAGCCTGGAAATAAGAAATGGAGATTCAAAAATTCTTGCCAGAAACAACCAGAGGAAGAGCGTACCGCTGAAGTCAAAAGTCAAACAGAACGACAGTTGATATCTACCACCTCACAATCTACACCAATGAGTCAGAAACAAGTTCCTCACTCCGTCCCAATTTATTGGTCCCTTTCAGGGATTCCAACTAATTAGGGGAGCATAATCATTACTCTTGTCATACTTTTTCTACCCTCCTTTTACCCTACAACACATCATCATTACATGTACTTACTCTGAAAAAGAAAGGGTAAAAGTGGAATTTCATTAGCTAATGCCCCCTTAGTTTTAAATTGGGACAAAAAAATTAGAACAACAAAAAGTGGTGTTTAGGACCAAAGATTGAGGGCAGAGGGAGTACAAATCTACAAGCAAATATTGCACACTATTTCTCTTACCTCTGATATTCCTAAAAGAAACTAATTTTTCATTCTATTAGCAACTCCACACTTTGTAGCTTTGCACAGACAACTAGCTAACCAGGCAAGTATTTAAATAACCGTAATAAGAAGGAAGACGGAAACAATTAGCCATTATATGCTCAAAGTGATAGCCACGATGATGTATGAGCAACACAACAAAAATGCCAGTTATTCATCATATCAGACCCGAGAGAGAGAGAGAGAGAGAGAGAGAGAGAGAAGCATAAAGCTATTGGAATCATAAGATATGTACCAGAAACAATTACTGTCATAGTGTCCCAGTTATATGCGGGGGGAAAGCAAATAGGATAAAATTACCACCGATACTTCATTAACAACAATTACGAATGCATACCTGCCCAAAGTGCCACAGCACGTCAGTCAAAGCATTAAAAAAGGCAGATGCCGTTGAAGAGTCCATCCGTCTCACCTTATCAAAAAGGGATACAGCTTGCAACCACATGTTCTCTCTGTGGCCCATGAGAAGTCCATGGGCTACTCCATAGACTTGACTATCAAACCTACGAAGTTCCTCCAATAACAAGGAAGCTTCTCCTAATGAACTACAACGGCTGCAACAAGAGGCCAAAGTCGCACAGCTAAGATAAACCATAATTCCCGGTATGAAGGTTAAACAGTGTTATCAAGAAGTTGGAAAACTTCAAAAAGGCAACAACCAGCAATCATAAACGATTTTCAAGCTATTGAGCAGGCCTGATAACCACCAGATGACATAACCAATTCTTTCTGTGAGCTTTTACTAAGTTGGGGGTTTTCAAGGGCTTGTTAATATATGAAGAACGGATTAAAAATTTAGTCAGTTAAGTTTTTGAAGCCCCAAATGAGTATCTATAAAGCAATTGGTACGCTTAGTCTACAGGTGGTAGAGTCATATGGCATTCCCTATTTATATCCTAACTGTCTTTAAATTGCATTAAAAAAGGTTTCTATGTTTCCGACTGGGGCTTTTGGCAAGGGGAATTATGTCAGAAGCTCAAGCCAGATAACGGGTTAGATATACAAATGTCAAATGTAACAACCAGACTACAGAGAAAATAGCAAAATCAAAATATCCAGACACATTCTTTTCTTTCAATATATCCACAGAACAAGATCTGCAAATTAGCGAAATCCAAAACGTGGGAGTGATCAGACAGAAAGGTATACCTGCAAGCAGTTAAAATTGCTGAGAATGTGACAACATTTAGTTTTATTTTCATTTTGTGCATCTTTTGGAGAACTCCCAAGATGCACAAAATCTCCTGTCTGCCTCTTTTGTCTTTGTTTGAAAGATATGAATTTCCAGCAGCTAATTCCGCAAAAATCTGTATGATCCGGTCACCATTCATATGTTCAACTCTGGAACGGATGGCACCCGGAAAAACCACCTGTGACGATTCAACCAGTGACCCTGATGTTCCACTTCCACCAGCACCATTGATTGGATATTCTCCGGTAGCACCAAAGGCGTTAATGATAGAATTATAAGTGACTACATTAGGTCGAATACCATTCGCTGTCATCTCCTCAAGCAATAAAGCAGCTGACTCCACCTGTCCGTTTTTACACTGGGCATCAATAAGTTTGCTATAAAACACAACATCAGCCTTCCACCCTCCCATTACGAACTCTTTATAAACCTCTGTTGCCTCGCCATACAAACCACCTTTCAAGTAGACACCGATCAAGGTAGAGTAAGTCAATAGGTTAGGCGGAAAACTCTCTGCTTTCATCTCTTCAAATAGTTTCGTCATTTTTTCATACTCCCCTTGCTTCCCATACCCATCAAGAAGTGCATTATAAGTGACAACATCCTTCTTAATCCCCACACTCTCCATCTCATGTTGAATGCTCAAAGCCTCCTCGAACATACCAAGGCTGGCATAAATAGCAAGCAAAGTGTTATAAGAAACTCTATCCAATTTAACACCAGCAAATTTCATCTGATTAAACAATCTCAGTGCGTGGTCTAGTCTCCCTGCCTTGGCACATCCCCGGATCAAAGTGCTATAAGTAACCTCATTAGGCAATAAATTCTTTGAGGTCATATCTGCCATTATCTGAAAAGCCACATTCAAATGTCCACCATTGCAAGCAGCATCCACAAGTGTATTGTAAGTATAAATATCTGGATCAATTCCCCTATAAACCATCTGATTAAACAAATTCCGCGCACTATCCCACAACCCGGCACCCCCAGAAACAGCAAGAAGCGAATTATACGTGATCCGATCAGGCCGGAACCCTTTTTCCTGCATTTCATAGAAAAACTTGGACGCAAGATTAAAATCAGCACCCCCTTTTCCACAAGCATCAATTATAGCATTGTAGGTTACCAAATTGGGGTTCAAGTCAGAAGCTTTCATGGTGTCAAAGACCTTAATGGCCTCATCACAGAACCCACTCTTCGCATAAGCACTAATTAAAGCGGAATAAGCGTAAACTGTATTCCCATATCCCTGTTTAACCGCGGTATCAAACACGTACCTAGCCCTGTCGACCATTCCCAACCTTCCAAGGACACTAATCATGGCAGTCGCAAGCTTACCCTGCTCATTACGCCTTGTCTGGCGGCGAATGGCGAATTCGAAACACCTTGTGGCTATGGAGTATTCGCCCAGATTACCAAGCTCTCGAAGCAAGAATTTGTAATCGTCGGTGTTCCCACAAAGCTTGGCTTCAAAATCGAACAGCACTCTGTCTATTTTTGTGTCGTCGTCGTCATCATCAAATCGTAAGGCCAGCAGCTGTTGAAGGGCTTCTTCGGCGGTGGAGGTGTGTTGGGTATGGAGGGGGGCGGCCTTGTGGCGGCCGAAGTGCTTTTTGGAGACAAATCGAGTGGATCTTCGGCCGGAGAAATCGGAAGAAAGGTCCTCCAATTGGAAAGGGGATGTGAAAGGAGTAGTAGTGGTACTAGGATTGGAGATGGGGAGTGGGGAGGCATTTCGAGATTGTGGTATGGAAAGGGTGAGATTGTGGGAGGAGGGATGAAGAAGATGGGTTTGGCGGTGGTGGTGGTGGTTTTGTTGGAGGTGGTTCTGATGAAGAAGAAGATGGGTTTGGCGGTGGTTGCTGCTGCGGTTTTGGGTGTAGGGTTTTGAGGAGGAGCTGGATGGAGAAGAAGCGGGCGGCGGCGGTATCGACGAGGCCATCATCAATCAATTTGGAGGCTGATTGGAGAGGGGTTTTAGGAGAGAGAGAGAGAGAGGGGGGGAATTAAAGGAAGCAAAGAGACGGAGAGTGGTGGGACTCCTGGGGATAAAAGTGTATCTGTATCTGTGGGAGAGAGAGAGAGAGAGAGAGGGAGGTGTAGTTGACAGTTTGGTGGGGGCTGATGAATCTAAATAAAATCCACTTCTGGCGGAGGAGGAGCATGCATTAATTGGATTGAGAGAATCTATGACCACATGTTGTCGGCACCTCTTTTGTCTCCTAGTTTCCACAAAATTACTACGTACAACTAGTAGTAGTACTCCTCCTCCTTAAAGTTACCTTGGACTCTCCACATTAAAAGTAACTTTCCTAGAGTAGGAAATACTAATAACCACTCGTTTCGCTTTTTAGAGTAACTTTTTTAACATAATAACCGTGTGTGTGTCTCTCGATATCTTCCTTCCACCCAGGGCCGACTCAAGGATTTGGAGTGTCTAAGGCCTAACCTAAAAAATATGCCCTTAACGGTATAACACTTAACTAATTGATGCCTTAATTTTTTATCCATCTTATTCCAATTACACAGATTATCAATGTTCACAGTTGCGCATTCAACATTCAAGTCTTCATTTTGATTTAAATCACTCGAATTTTTATTATTCCTCTCATTCATACATTGATAGGCTTTCTCACCTCACAAATCCCCACTTTCTTCTTCCGCTTCTTCTTCATTTACCAAGTTTTAGAGACATCAATCATCGAATTTTCGTGTTCTTCAACCAAGCTTTCTATATTTTTATTACTTGAAACAACTTATTTATTGCCCCTTTATGAGAATTTATTAATGCTTCTTGTCTTTTGCTTCTTTTTTCTTTTTTGATAACCAGATAACAAAACAAATGAATAGAAATGAAAAATTAGATACTAATCAGTTGATCAACAGAAATTCGAAACCCAAAACCAGCTACCACATTATCCTCGAGAATTTTCATTTTGTGAAAAAAAAAATCATAAAGAAATCAACACCTAATTCACTCCATACATTTGGGTAAAAGAGGAAGAAACCTGTTTCATTTCATTAAATTTAGCTATACACAAATTGAATTAGAAATAGATTCTATTCATTTGATCAATAGAAATTTAGAAGCTAGAGATCAATTATGTTTAAAAACTGAGACTGTCACGACCCAAATCTTAATGGTAAGAATTCGTGACCAGCCAGTGATTAAAAATCACCCCAGGCCTCTACTGCCACAATTTTATAAACTTTGCAAAATAATTGAGCATTTAAATTTAGAAAGATAACGGAAGCATTTCAAATTAAAAATCTCCAGAGCTTACATAAATTACAACAGAATATAGATTTATCGCCTCTTGGCGTTATTACAAGCCCGTGGCCATTTTAGATGCCACCAAATCACACGAATAATTAAGCTTACAAACTTCACAAATATATTACAATACTGCAATCCGAAAGTTTATTGCATAATTTAAATAAAACACAACTTCATCCCCATAAAATCACATGGTGCAAAATGATCCAGCTTTACCCTTGATGTTCTGTCAGTGAGAATTACGTTATACTAAGGTTACAAGTTTGACATGGGATTAATATCAAAACATTTAATTAAAAGGAAGTATAACACAGTTTCCGAATGGGCTCACTGTCAACCTTTAAATAATATCACCAGTTTCCAAGTAGGCTCACTGTCAACCTTTAATTAATATCACCAGTTTCCAAATAGGCTCACTGTCAACCTTTGTACCACAAAATCACAATTGCGTATCGAACATCTCTTTGAACGGACACCAGTATGTTGGGAGCTACCCAATAATCACAGAGGAAATGATATCAAGTCCTTAGGGCACCCGGTCGTACCCTACCACTTATTCTCCCTATATTCACCCACCAATACGTTCCTCGTCAGGAATAACTCACGTTCAGATGCTCTGATACCAATCAATTTCTTTCCTTTTAATTAACCCATGTTCATTCCATTTTGAATATCATTTCGACAATTTGCTCGATTAATTCCATTTTAGAAATTCTCGCATCCATTTTAATTACTCAAGTATCGAACCAAGCATTTTATATACGTACAAAATATACAAAAATCATGTAACCAAAGTATATTCGTAACTCACCTTTGTAGTGTGAACCACAAATTACCACGCATGCTAATCACGGATTAACACTGAGACCGAATGAGGAGAGGGTTCTCGGGTGGTACGGCTCGCCGGAGTTGGAGACTAGCCGAGGAAGAAAAAGTGGCAAGACTCTCGGTATGAGAAATGAGAGAGAGTAAGTTATTGGTTTCCGAGTTTGAGAGAGAGGGAGTGATTTTTATAGCACCAAAGCTCTGCCAAAGAATTACTCCATTTAATGTGAAAGAATTCAAACAGGGTGTTTGGATGGGGAGACAAGATTTCATGTCGAATTCAATGGGGTGCTCCACTCTCCATATGCACCATTAACTTGAAAACCAACTATACAACCCCACCCATCATCTGTCCAAAAATAATTCCCACCGACAGAAAGTTTTAGATGAGAAGATAACTCTATTGACAGTGTGTAACCGGTCCACATCCAGTTGCACCATCCGAGATTCGGTTTCATAAATAATTCTAAAAATTTACTGCTGAGTGAAAAATTCTTCCAAGATTGACTGCAGTGATATAAAAAAAATTAAATACTGAGACACGAATTTTTTTTATGAAAAATCGGGTTATCACAGAGACAAACTTTAAAAATCCTCAAGAACTTTAATTATGTGACAAACCCAGAAAGAAAGGAGAGGGCCCAGAGGGGTCTGTTTCTGTTTAGGCTTAAAGGCCCAATGCTCATTACAATTATTTAGGACTTTTTCAAAATCACATTGGTCCTTTTTATTTTTGTTATTGGGCTAGAAAAGAACAATACTCAAACCTAATACTAAAAATACTTGGGGTGCCCCAAAAATTGGGAATCTTTTGGATGCCCTAGGCCCAGGCCTCTTGGGCCTGGGTCGGCCCTGCTTCCACCCCCTTCAACATGTAACACATCTTCCATGCTTTTGTTTAAATATCGACGCTGTATATGTTACTCCCTCTGTGACTCCGTCCACAATGCTCGCTCTATTTTTTGAGAATTTAGTATGCTTTTTGAACAAATTCAACACAATATCCAATTGGTATTGATTTTCCTAATTTGTCCCCTTTCTAAAGTTTTGTTGACTTGTTAGCTAAATGTAAAAAAACAAAAAAAAACCCAAAATTGTAAACTTACACCAATTTCTTTTGTTTAAAACGAACTAATTCAATTTGGGATATTTAAAAAAGAAAATAAGTACAGGCAATTTGAGATGATCCGGTCAATTGGGACCAGGAACATGACAGATACAACATGCAGTAATATATATATATATATATAAGAGTATAGCAATTAGCAAGTGCCAAGTGGGGTGCTAGTCTAGATAGCTGGTACGATATACCCCATGCATAAGACCAATGGTCATATCTAACACTTCCTACAAAAGAGAGGTTTTTTTCCAGTGTTCCTGTACCAAAGGAGACCGTAGAAAAGTTTCCAAAGGCAAATGAGAGGAATATCCTCTGTAACTTTCTAAACGAAAATCCTAAGGACCAACGGTCACTTTTGATGATTTTCCTCTTTCGGGTTTCGATAAAAACAAATAAACAAAAAGAGACTATTTTCAGCAAATTAAACTAACCTTCCCAACGTTTTCTAACAATGTCAGAATACCACCATTCATATTTTCTCATACTACAAGGAACTCCTATGGTAGTTTCTGTCGCAATAGAAATCTTTGATGCCCGTAATTGCTATCCCTCAAATTATAAATCTTCGAAGCCGCCGGTAGTTGCATTTCAAACAAATTACAAAATCTCAGTAAGCTTTTTCCTTACAAGAGAAACAAGTACAGATGAAAGAACCCATTATCGTCCACCCCTCCCTCAAATCTTCACTTAAACTTTAATGTTGAGCTGAGAAAACCTTACAATTCTTCTCCACTTCTTCACTCAAACTCATATTGATATTTAATAGCATTTGTTTTACCAAATCAAGGAAGACTCTACCATTTAATTCAATCGCTTAACATTGCAAGTAGTTGCTTGCATATACTCTACATGAAGAAAGATGAAGACGTATTCCATACAAAATACGGCAATCGTGCTTAACTATCAACTATCCACAGTTGCTAAAAGTTGATTGCGGCCCAAAACAAACTAGGGCTTCCACAAAGCTGGATAACGGAAACTCATGAGTAGTCTACAGTTAAGCCCGACCTGCGCTAATGCCCTTAGATTACCTTGGTAAAATTATGATATTAATACCACCAGAATAAACAAAGGGAGAATGGAATAGGAGGACTGGACAGCTGCTGCCGCCAAGTATACTGAAGTTGCTCCCGAAATAAATCCAGCTGCTAAGCTAAAAAAGCTCTCACCTGTGAAATCCTCGTCTTGCAACAAAACTCGATCTGGAAAACGTAGAACTGGTTGTAAGCCCAGAATTACCATGTAAGTTAACAAGGTCTTCAGTAAGTCTTCTTTCTGATAACTGGCTTTCTGACTTCTTTCTTTCCATTTGCATTGGAACTTGACACGTATACTCCCATTGTGGCTTGGTACAAGTCTTTTACCCTAAAATGAAGGGTTGCATTCAAACAGAAAATGAAGCTGAGTCTTGTCGCAAAAGGTACGCAACGGAAATTATCATCAATGGACGAGAAGGGAAAAATAGAAAAGCATTCCCAACCTTGGCATACAGATAAAAAGAGCAATGACCGAAACTCCAGCGATAAGAGGATATACTGGGGCTGTAGTCAATTCCTGCATGCCATCAAAGAGAGAATATATTTTTATCCCATAGTTGATAGTGGTCATCATAGCGGCACCAAGCAAATGGAACACAGAGAAATGATTGAGACGATCATGATTTGATTTATCATTGGCAGAAAACAGACTACTAGGAAATAAAAGCAGATGCACAAGAAGATAAATATCACCAGACCAGAAAAACCATTTAGCTGTCGAAACTGATACTAGTACAAGAAGAAAAATAAATCATCCAGGAGACAAGCGCCTTAGGGCATGTCGGCGGGGACGGAGAGCTACTGTGAAAAAAAAAAATGCCAGACGTGATATATTGCATGGGATTTAAAATTTGATTGTGTTGTTCCATCGAACATCAACTTCAGTTCTGGTGGTTAAGAGTCATGGCAATTTGATTAAGTATCCTAAAAATGCACGATTATCTCAGACGTCTTGCATGACATGATTGAAAACAACGCGCCGGATATGTACAGACCTGTTTGTGGAAATCCTCTTCAACTCTATATCTAATTGGGCCAACGTGAATTTGACTTTGTTTCTCCAAATCAACCTCGATAATGTCAGACTCAAATTTATGGGTGGCTGATGGGAGAGCAGATCTTAGCTGCAGAAGGTGCTTAGCCCTCGGCAAGTCCTTCACCTGGAAGAAATTTGAAAGTGGCAATGGGAAGACGGATTCAATCTTGGATGGATTGTTAGCTGATTTTATTTCCACCCGAAGATGTGAATGTAGCTCATCAATCCTCTTCCCCTCGACATGGCCACTTAGAATGGTCAATTCTGGCTGTTCAAATACCAGGAAATCCAACCCCTTGATATCATCAGATCCAACCTACATAGACAAATCAGAAAACCCAAATCAAAATATACTAACAAGTTTGTGGGAAACCAATTAGATGAGGTGAAAAATCCCACAGAAATCGCATAAACAAATCTGTGTTTGCATTAAACATACAATGTTCGAGTATACTACACACAGTTGCTTCTTCAGGTAATTAGCTGGCAACCTTTAGGGGAAACGGAGAACGAAATCTTACACTGGGTTCGGAATTTTCAGACTGAAAATTGAATGGCAAAACCAAGATTCAGTGGCGATGAACTAACCTTGACAGAAACAGATTCGGGAGATGTGCGTTCAATTCTAGAGCTTTTGAGGTCACCCTTTTCCGCTACTTTTACGGTATATGTTGTATCTGGATGGAGCCCTCTCAGACGATAATTCCCTGATGAATCTGTTACTGTCTCCTCATAAAAACCTTTTGACTCCGAGCGGGCTTCCACTGAAACACCTTCTTTTGGCTGGCCAGACAAGAGAGTAACCAGACCCATAGCACTGCAAAGAAATTAAAGATTGTCCAAGTGTCTGATGTATTCGGAAGAAAATCTGAGGTCGTCTGGACTTACACTAACTTCTCAGTGCATATTCTCAGTGAAGAGAGTGAAAGAATGTTTAATCAAACATATTCTCAGTGTTCAAGATCAACAAAACTCGGGGACCAACTTTCTCCCACAAAACATAATTATTGCTGACCAATATCTTTCAATTAATAAGCCTTATCAGGATTCTCTACAACTTCTCAGTGAGAAAACTTAAGTGAAGAAGGGCTGAGGAGTATTAGGTACTACAACAGGTAGGATGGCGTTTATAAGCTATCATGTAGGTTAGGGGTCCTATGAAACTCATATATGTGAATTATATTGTGCACTTTACAAGCTTGGTATACCAAGTTCAGTTCGGTTTTTCCATATCTCTATGTGCCATGTGTAAGACGGGATACAAGAGAATGTTAGATACCTTGATACACATGTTAGTCCATGTCCTGACAGCTTAAGCTTTGGGGACACTTAGGGATCTAACACATGCCCGGTCAGTGAAAAATATAACCGAAATATACTCTTCTAAGTGACGAGCAAAAAGCATTTGATGTGAACGAGGAGGCATATAAGCGATGGCCTTTCCTAAACTAAGCAAAGACTAATCACTCCCCACAGCGAGGGATACACATTCAAATATAAACTGGAAGTTCAGAGAGAGAGAGAGAGAGAGGGTTTACAAATTACTATGTCATGGACCCATGGTTGACGACTTGACGTACAGAGTATTTTGAAATTAAAGTAAACTAATGGTGAGGCAATCCAATGAAACTTCAACATGATTTTAGAACAATATAAGCCTGACCTCTAGTAAAGAACATGATCAAATAAAATTACAACAGCTAGGGGAAGAGAGACTATGAAAATACCTGTAAGCAACACGTGTGGCCTGAAAGATGATTTCGCTAGCCTCCCCAGAACCAAGATCAATTGCTTGTGCTGGAGGGGAGAAAGCATATTCCTACAAGAACAAAATTAGTTATTGGCAGTCAACTAATACTTCACAGTTAGCTTAAACCATGAGTAAAAGTTAGCTTTCAAGGGCTTTTCAAGGGAGTCCATGATATGGAGAAGTTGCTAGCATTAGTACATCCTTAATTCCAATCAAGAAATAGCATAGGAATACTGATTCTGAAAATCTCAAAAATTACAATGACGCATGTTTAGGCAACATCAAATGAATTCATGATGGGAATTTATTCAAAAGCTGGTCTAAAGTGTTGGATTCAGCTGAACTGACAAAAAAAGTCATTTTTACAGCATAAAAAACTTTAACCGGCAAGAGTTCAGATATAGTCATTTCTTATTCTAAATGTATAGATACTAAAAATTGGGGGAAAGGACGATAAAAGATAGATAATAAAGAAATTCCTTGACAATGCAACTGCTGAATCCAATGAAGTACCTTTAGAAGAGGACGGAGATAGAAACTCCCCGGAAATAAGTTATCAAATAGAAAAATTCCACCAGCCGCGGTTATAGAGTTGTTCCTATAACCATCTTCACCGCTTAATGACAACAGGACGGAAGGAAAAGCTTCGTTCGCATCGTCTTTGGAGTATATACGTACAGAAATTTGACCAAGCTTTTGGCACGAAAACGAGTGAGGCCCAACAGGTTTTACATAATAGCCAGGCTGCAACAAGTAAGAGAATGTAAGCTAGTATGCCCACGAACAGCAAAGAAAAACCACATAATCATAAATCTGATGAAATTCTGCTAATGGTGATACCAAATGTTTGCGCAAAAATGCTCCAAATAACATCAAGAAAGCAGCCCATAAAGTGCTCTGCATTATCATAACTTATATATCTAAATCATGCAAATCAATGTGAAGGCATCAGCCTGCATACCTATACCTACTGCTTTTATACTTCAGTCTTCTTTTATTTTATAACAGTACTTACCATATCAAAGAGATGCAAAAATATGTCCAGAAGTTATCTGCCAAAAGAACCCATTATGTATGAGTACAATCACCATGGACAGTGGGAGAAACCCAAACGAAGACAGGTGAGGTGGCTGACCACTTTCGAGGTGATTAAGAACCAGTGGGGAAGAAAGGAGGAAAAGACAAGGGCGAAAAAAGAAAAGAACGGCAAATAACAATTCTGAGTCTCTGACAAGACTCGTGATTCTTGAGTTTCAATTACGCCACGCCCCTCTCCTATTTCACTATAAAATCAAGGCTCCCATTCATGAAAGCTCTGAGCTAGCACGTGTTTATATAAAGGCTTGTTCCAAAGAAGAATAAGTAGTTATTGTAATTTTAAATAAACTCGAATTCCAAAAGTAAATTTAATATTATAGTGTCCTTCGCCTAGTATATGTATGCCTAGGCCCCCTCCTTGTCCAGCCAGGGATCGAGCAGAGGAGGCCTTCACACGAAGTTTAGGCAAATGAACAGCAACAACTCAAATATTTAATCTAAATATTAAGTTGTTTCGTATTTTCGTTTACTTCATTTTTCATGAAAGAAGTCCATCTGCATCTCAACAGACGCTTGGTAGAATTGGTCCGAGGGTTTTGGCATAAATGATAGTAAATCATAATTGGAAATCAAGAAGTCTGAGTAACACTGGACAATACTCCTTCCCTTCGCTTCTTTTATTCTCCTTTATGTCCCCTTGGTTCTTCAACACATGAGCATGGAAATTAAGTTAATCGGCATTAAAGAGGAGCTCTTTTACGACTACATTGTAATAGGTGTTCAAATGGTTATGGATGAGAATAATTAGGGGATTAATTTCAATCTACTTGTATGCAAGTGAGGATCAATAGTGGTGAATTGACATTTACAAAAACTGAAAATTTTCATCATAAGAATGTAAGGTAACAATGACGAAGTGGATTGTCACATATCCCCTTCTTTCGTCCCCAAAACAAGGCAATCATTACAGAAGTGACATGCAAGTTATGCATATATGTAGTATACAACATGCATTTCTAAGGATTGTGGTAGGGCCGTCAGCTTAGCTCACTATGGCATGTTAATATTTTCAAACCTTGACTATTGCTGAACTTCACTCGCTAAACAGCCGATCAAGGAAAAGAGTTATAGCCAACAACATGGACATGTCAAGGTTTTAAATAGCATATAATCCTAAAGTTAATTCATTATTTTCATGACAAAACAGGATTGACTGAATTTGCACCAATGAAAGATGAATGACATCGCGACTGATGAGCACTTCTAATTAGGGGTGATAAACAAGTCAAACGAGCCGAGTATGTAGTTGATCAAGCATGGTTTGAAATTTGACGAGCTTCAAAAATATGTTTGAGCTTTGTTTGTTTATGTAACAAACTGATCTTAAACGAGCTTTTAACAAACAAACAAACAAACACGAGCTCGAACTCGAGTAGCTTGGGTCTTTTAGCAGCCCTACTTCTAATGGAAGATTGTAGTCAATAACCTGAGTTAGAAGTTACACCTTCATAGGTCGTAACAAAGCAAATGACAATGCAACTGTTCAAGAGTACATATTACTATGCCATGACCATATTCCCTGTTACACTTTACATACCTTTGAAGCCTCAATGCTGTAACTTATATCGTCATATAGAGGTCCTCCAACATAGAAACCATCTGTTCCTGTCACAGTTTCAATAGCCACATCACCTTTCTTAAGTGGGACATAGCGGCTGTCACCTCCAGCAATAACTCTCATATGAACACCAGAAAGGGGAGGCGAAACCGATCCTTCAATGTACATCCCAGGTCGACCAGAAAAGGCGGGAATTGAAGCTTGGCAACCATCTTGGGTCACTGAGACCTTAGGAACAAAGAAAAAAGCTTTTTAAAGTTGATGTTCGATAAGCATAAGACCAACTTTGAAGGTGAATAAATGCACTTACAACATGATGTCTAGGATAAAATAAGATTTGTTTCTGAGCCTTGTCCCTGAAGAACCATTATAAAAGAGGTTAAGAGCATACGAGGAGCATTAGTAGCATAGGAGATCAGTATGAGCCAAGTGTCTTAGCAATGATTGACTAAAAATTGAATCATGTAATATTACAATCAAAGTAAAAAAAGCAAAAACGCAATAGCTACATGGCTAAATCAGCTGAATTCATGATGCAATATTGCTGGGATTTCTAAGCAAGATAAACCAAGTCTTCGTGGTTTTTTGGGTTTCTGAACTGGCACTCTTCCAGTTAGATACTTGCGGGTTCCCATCATATCTAATAAGCTCTCAGTTTCTCATTCTCTCCTCTTATTGAGAGATCACAACTTGCAGAGTGGGCAAATAGAACACTCTCAGCTACTGGTAGACTGCAAATCACTAGCACCTTATGCAGTATGCAGGTTTTTTGAACTATGCACTTCATCCTTTCTAAATCAGTCAGTCATCATATTCAGTATCTTGTCACTTGTCAGGAATTTTCTCTGGTCAGGCACTGAGAATTATTGAATTTTTTAGGTCATCATCAATAATTTGTAGGCCTAAAAAAGAGGGTGGTCTGGGTCTTAGAAGAATGATAGACTGGAACAATGCAGCTATGCTCAGGCATTTATGGGCTATTGTGTCTGAGCAAAATTATTTATGGGTTAAATGGAGCTAAAAATGTGTAACAAGTAATCAATATCTCTGGACTATGAGTCTTCTTTCTTGATCCTGGACTTGGAAATAACTTTTCAAACTTGGGGACACAGCAAAGGCTTAAGGCATTCACCAAATGTGTTATTGATGATGGCTATTCTAACCTTTTTTGGGCATGACAACTGTCACCTATTGGGCCCTTGCTAACACATTCTGGTACTGAATTTGCAGTAAATTCTGCTATCCCCATGGTGCCAAGGATTCATGTATTGCCCACAATAGTGTTTGGACTTGGCCTTTCATCTCCCTCCCGGCTCCTCCATTTCAGCCCAAATTTGCTACTCCTGACTAATATGGTCCATTTCTCCTACCTCAAAGTACCAAGTTTCCTCCACTTGGAGTGCAACTCAAATTCAGCAACCCCCGGTTCCTTAGCACCATTTAGTATGGTAATCTAAGTTGTCCCCAGGCGTAGCTTTTTCATATGGATGGCTATTGGGGACAAACTGAGGACCAATGATAAACTCCGTAGATGGGGAGCTATTGATCACATCTTCTTTGAATGTTTGTTCTCTGCCCAATTTTCGTCCTGTATCAATAAGCTTTGCTATATTCCTATGGGTCCTAATCCGTGGCGTCAAAAGATCACCTGGTCTATTGCAAGTTCATCGGTAAGTCTTTCCCTAATACTCTCACGAAGTCTATTTTTGCAGCTACAGTTTATTTCCTTTGGCAAGAGAGGTATCATCGTGCATTCAAGGGCATTCACAGATCTCTCTCCTTTCTTATTGATCAGATTAAGTTCGGATTAAGGCTACTCAGTGTAGAAGTGCATAGATTTCAGATGTCTCGTCTGCTTTGAAAAATTGGCTTATTCCTTAATGTACTTTTAGTCCTTCGGAAGTTCGTAAAGCTGCTTCTCTGCTTTGGTTAATTTTTTGTAATTAGAGGGTTTCCCTCTTGATTTTGTTCTTCTCAATAAAGCTCCTACTTACCAGGGAAAAATTGATGAACTTAACCTCTATTTGCAACCTATTAAGTTCTTGGTACAAAACAGTGTAAACAAAGTTTCATGACTGCTTATTCTTTCACACAAACAAGATACTCGATGCAACTAATGAATAACATCATGCTAAAAGGATTTTTGGAGTGCGAAAAATAAAGATCTGAGAAATGAATCAGGATATGTAAATATAATCAAGTTGGACTTCTTGCGATCGAGAACACTAGATCCTCCCACAACTCCCAATAACAAAAGTAATACATCTTTCTAATCAGTAGGCAAAAGATTAGTCGTTAGCAAGGGCCAAGGAGAGGACAAACATGAAAAGTTATCCACCGACACAACTATGATATATGTACCGTGAGTCCTGAGGAGTGAAAGTAAGTTTTTCTCCAGGATTAGCCCAAACTGAATACTCATATACAGCAGCACTAGCTTTATCGTTTTCGCTAGGTACAAGTCTGGCAGCAGTACCATCCAGAAGAGTACCCTCACTATTTAGTATGTCCACCGAAATACTTTCAGGTAATTCATCCACACCACCGAGCGAGCTTGAATCAACATGGATTTGTCCTGTGAGGAGGTATCTCTCTCCTTTTAAATAGATAGGCTGCAGCAAGATGAAGGTTGATGAGAGGACAACACAAGATACAGAAGTGCTATGAGTTGTGATACTAATATCACGGGAACGCACCAATGGGTTTGACGTGTCAATTTTCGTAGATGAGCTTCCAAAGAAAATGCATGAGTTAACAAAATGAAGTTCATGCACTCCAGGAGATTCCACACATATTTGCTGGGAACCTTTCTGCAGTCCAAGGGAAAATAGAAGCCAAATATGAGTTCCTCAAAATTGTCAGAACAGCTCTATAATCTGCGGCTGCAAAAAGGAGAAGATTTAAAAGACTGATATAACCTTAATGTTCAGATTCACAGTGGACCCATCAGGTTGAGTCATGTAGGCATCTACATTATGGGTAGAAATTACATTGACCCAGTAACCCTTTTGTACAAAAGCAATCCCTTTTACATCATCCGTGGCAACATCAACATCGATAAAACGCTGCTCCCAGCACCACTTCTCTTCTCCTGACTCTTTTCCAGAAGTGTGCTTCACCTAAAAAAACAAAGAACAAACATACACAAGTTTCATAAACTCAAATGAAGTCACAAAATCACTGATGAAAAAAGCTTGCAACAAACAACTAGAATATCTTTCTTTATACATATACAAGTTGGTCAATGCATGTGAAACTAAAACCAAAATTGAAGTTAAAGATAAAACTACCTATACCTGTGAAAATTTCTAACCCAAAAAGCAACATAATAATCTACGTCAACTTGACAAGTGTCTGAAATGCAAACTGTCAATGAACAGTGCCATGCAGAACATAGGTTTTGACTCAAATTCACTACCCCAATCGGGTACATTTTGCATAGGTTGCAAAGAAAACGATTGATTAAAAAGCAAGTAAAGCAATGTATTCCATGGTGCTAATTCAAAACTGCTCTGGTACAAAAAGGAAAATAAGACAAATGTAAATGGTAAATTCTGCAAGAATGCCCTTCCATCTGCCAATGTACCAAAAGAAACAATCGGACCATGACATAAATTTAAAATACAAAAGAGCAGACAAGCAAATTACCTCAAGCCTGTGTTTGCCAGGCAAAACATTGGTAAACATAAACGCACTACTCTCATCAGTCAAATAAATTGGCTTTCTCTCTTCTCTACTTTTGCCACCCAACCTTACAAGTGTTACAGAAACGGACGAGCCACATTTCTCCTTGCACAATACTTCCCCAAGAATATTCACCTGTGCCTAAAGTTCCAGAAAAATAAATTAAGATTATTGTTACTAATTGAACTCCTATCTATCTGACAGATTTTGAAATAATACTCAAAATTTGAACACTAATGAAACTGTTGCATATTCGCATAGTAATAGACTAAGATCGAGCCAAATAGTCAGAAAACCTGGTTTCAAGCAGTTAATTTACGAGAAATACAATGCAAAGATAATATTATCTGAGTTAACAAACAACTTGATATTTGTTCCCTTAAGAGTTCAGATTGATTTGGCTTTTCCATTCTATAACAGTCCATTGAGATCTGGGATTGCTAAAGATTAAAAAGTGCTGTGTGGAAAGTGCTTGATAAAATTTCCACTGATCTGAGGGTAAATTCTAAAAGAGAATAAAATTTTATCATCAAAATACAAAAAGCAGCCTGAAACTTTCTGGCTCTATGAAAACTACCTGATAAAACTCAACATTCAGAACAGGTCTGTTCACCAAGACGTCAACATGAGGTGGCAAAAACAGAAGTTCGGGTGCACTCTCTGGTTTGGCAGCCAAAGCAGACAAGCGATATTCACCTGGTGGAACCTGAAAACAATGGGATCCAACATGAAGATATATAAGTTATGCAATACAGCAAAGGTCAACCATAACAACTGAAAAGGAAAGAATAACTTAGTGCATGACAAAAGATAATGCTTAAAACTGTACAACAGTACCAACACTCTAATTTTCTTCGTGATCAAAGTTTCAAAAACCTCCTAGAGCTTGTTAGAAAGGCTAATATGGGTTTAAAATCTACCCATACCCTCACACAGTTCACTGAAAGTAAAGGAACTATCTCGCGATGTGGCTTCTACTTCTGCTAAACCATTTCAACATTTTACAATGTACAAGCATTCCTACCAAAACTAATAAGCTCCTAGAAAGAATTCCAATTGAAATAATGATTATGAAAGTTAAACATAAAAGAAGGAAAGATAACTAGTAAGAATGTGCATGTTTCTATTTGGATGAGTTAGTCTGCTACCACCCCATTAACACTGAAACTATGCAACTTAGTGAGGACAATGCAACTAATTAAGGAGAACAACTCATAGCACTAAGACCAATAAAGGCTCCTCCATGTTGTTCTCAAGTTCTGCCAATTACAAGCCTCAAACTGTTGCAAACCGTCCAAGAAGATATAAGCTAGATTTTTTAACATACATTAAACATGAACGAACATTTTATTGGGTTAAAGTAAGTACACTAATATACTTGTAACCAGAGTTTCAAACGTGACATCTTGACTCACAAACAACACTTTCTAGAAGTCATCATATGATAGTAAATGTAGGGCCAGATGTTATGTTACCAACTCTCCCCAAATCTTAAGATGTTAGGAAATTGGCCCAACAATGTATATCAAGCTATCTAGCACCCTCCCTCACGTGCAACCCCGTCTTGCACATGGGGATGCAAATTTGCAGAGATAGAGCAGAACAAAATACTAAAGGGACAAACAAAAAGCAAACGGAGAACAAAGGTAAACAGAGAGACTTGAACCCAAGATCTCTCGCAACCAACCAAAGCTGTGATAACATGTTAAGTTACCAACTCTCCCAAAAGCTTAAGGTGTTAGGAAATGGGCCCAACAATGTAAATCAAGCTATCTAACACCAGAAACTGAAGTCTAAGAAAAATCTATAGAGATTTGTACCTACATACCTCAAAGCAGATATTACCACTCTCATCAGTCTGCTTAACTTGAGGCTTAACATTCTCTGGTCCATGAGTCAAGGCTACCTAACATCCACAGATAGCCAATAAGTAGGAGGAGAAAATAAATGACAAAGCTAATTAAGATACATATCTATCGCAAATTTTAATAATAAAAGACCCGTACAAATCCCTAAATATGGTTCTTGTTTATAGCAAGTGAAAAACAAAAAACAAATCTCAAAACTAAACACTAGCAAGAAAAATATTGGTAACAGAAAAAGAAGAAATAAGGCTTTGACACGTCATCAAATTTGTTTGGTTCCAAGCTCACCCAGCAACTTGAGCGGTGAGACACAAGACACGGAGGAATACAACAAGATAAGAATCCAAAGAGAGATACGGATACTGCGACCTTTACATCACAGCCATTACCCACATGACCACATCATCTTTACAACCCAAGCCACTACAACCACCAGGGTCACCCAATGAAAACCAAAATGAACAAACTATTTTCCTAGGTCATGGAAACACACGTTGCTACCCGATCAGTAACTCCATCTGTCTATAGAAGGTGTGACTGCAATTACATACATCCATTTTGACCTATTACAGTGCATAATTGGAAAACAATACGATGGATTGAAAGTTACCTTTGCTTTGTAGCCCAAACTAACCATCTGAACAACACCACAGACATCATAGGAGACAGCTTTAATATCAACTACTGAAGCCATGTTGGGCAAAACCTGACCAATCAAATGGAATTAGAAGAAAGGACGTGTGTCATACCTATTGACAAGAACTGACAAAAATTCTAGAAGCAGTCAACTGTCTAGTACGTGTAAGAAACTCTTTGATGCCTCCTAGAATAGGTCAACCTTGTGACAGATTTAAATGCAACAGTGAAGGAAGTTTAGTTAAACTGTACCATAAAGTCCTTCAATTTGTCAAACTTGTAATGCTCCTTCTTTGCTTCTATCGTGTAACGACTAGAGGTAACCTGCAAATGTTCAATACGCCAGTCAAGACGAATTTTAGAAGTCAATTTTCTAAACTAATGATACAGGATATGCTATTATAATGGTCTTCATCAAAATCATATGGAACCAAAAAGGTGTACATAGTCTCGTTATTGACTGCCCAGGAGATCAATGAAGAACTTTGACAGTATTAGATATCAAATCAAATGACAATCAGAGGAAGAGACAAGAAAGAGGTAGATGGTAAAACAGTTCCACAATTGCTCATCATCTCCAGATTGATGGGATGCAAGGCTTCAATGATTAAGAGTGGAGTTCAAAAGTATGTAATCAAAAGAGGAAGAAACAAGAAGCCAAACATCACATAAAAACGGTAATCTAGTGATGAATCAATAAGAGTGTGTGTGTGTGCGTGCGTGAGAGAGAGAGAGAGAGCAAAAAAAGGTATAGGCGCAGAGGGCGAACAGCCAACTCGGTCACTACGAGCACACATAACAAATTACCTGGTCAAGCTTGTAATATCCCTCTTTGTCTGTGACACACCTTTCATGACCATCTACTATAATTTTCACACCATCCACTCCGACACCATTCCCATCAACTACACGACCCCCAACAGAAAATCCAGTGACCTACACCAATTAGAATGGAAGAGAAAGCATTAAACCGATGTTTAATACAAGGCCAAGCATTGCAACTAAATCTAGCCAAATGAGAAAATAAAAACCTCTGAAGTAATAGATTGTGATTAAGGATATTAGGAGAATCTAAAAAGATCACAACAATACATTTATTGTGACAGTAGCACAATGTTTATTGTAGCGTTTAGACATTGCTCGCAAGGAACCATAAGTACTTGCCCTAGTACATGCAGAAGCAGAATGGAGCCCTGCTGTATAGTTGGCTAGAAATACTACGAAGTATTTGCATTTAGCAAACACTTTGGGTTGAGTCCTGTATGGATATTATATCAAGAAGAGAAAGATCCAAAGGAACAAAGTCACTAGCATCAAAGAGGTGATAGACATAAACACTCTAGCTTTGACAATGTAAGCATGCCAATTGCCAACAACAGACCTGAAACTTTGGGACAACTGTTGCATGATCATGCTCAACAGACACCGACATCGAGGGAGGTGAAACATCAAAAACGGTATTCTCGCCCTTGTAGTACGGTATAAGCTCATAAACCCCTGTAATATTTTCACAAAACGAAAAGCAGCATATTCAAGTAAGAAGCCATTCATTTTCTCAAGAACAAAACAAGTAGGGTGCTCATGCTGTCATGCATCCATACAAGGCAAGATCTAAGTTACAAAAATGAACTGCCATATAACGCTAAAAAAAGACAAATGGAAGCACACTTCCCCATTTGCATTCCTCGTAAGAGCTTTTGTAAAATCCAACACAATTTTCTGGGGCAAAACATGTTTTGCCTATTGTTTGTCATCTCAAATACTTACAGTTCAAAAAACAAGGCCGGGGCCAAAGCAAAATAGTCTTTCAGAAATTTTGAAAAACATGCCATAGTCTTAAGGCCGCTTTCAATAATAGATAGAAGATACTAATATCCAGGTGCAAGCTATGTAGAATCTTCATATAAGATACAAATATATCAAGCAGCAATCAGAAGTTAGAATGTCTAAGAAGAATAGAATGAAGAGTATTACCGCAGGGTATTGACTTAAACGTAAACATTCCCTCTTCGTCAGATACAGCATGACAGAGAGGTCTTCTTTTTCCAGGGGCATTACCAGGGCCCTGGGGACACTCCAAACTCGAGACATCACTTGAGTACAAAAAAATGTGAACGCCCAAGATGGGATTTCCCTATCAATGAAAAAGAAAAAATTCAGAAAACTTGAATTCGTATGTATCTGTGCACCTGCGTACTAGAAGTAGAATTAGAAACTATCAGTCCACAGACTCCACCCAAGTGCTTAGATATCTGCACGTAAGCAGTTAATCAAAAAGAGGTGGTTCGAATCAACGACCTTTGCCAGCTTATGTGTGTAGTGTGATTGCATGCAAGAGAGTAGAGACTGTATTCCACCACAAAGGTTCTCAATTTGCAAGATTACAAAATAATCCAATTTTATCATTTGGCTTAAGTTTAAATCTTTTGAAGTATGCAGGGTGCTTAACAAGAAGCTATTAGCTCAAGTTGTAAGGGGGGAGGTGGGGCGTGTTAGCTGGAGTTGGATCTTCTGCCACACCAGATAGGGTGTGATGAAGATTTGATTTTATAAAAAAAAAAATTTTTTAGTTTTAGTGTTTGATTAGGAATTTTGTGCTTATTGGTGAGATGCTCTGGACCATAAATGAAGGAAGCATGGTAATGAACACATAAATTAATTTGGGTCTCTAGGCCTGCCCTCCCTGATGCCTTTCGGCTTTGATTTGAGGGTATGGTTCTGCAGCAAAACGTCCCTGTAGCTCCTCGGTTCTTGGAGGTTTAGGGGGCCACTGTTTCAGTGGTTACTCTGAGAGCAGCCACTTTGTGCATATTGCCAAAGGTTAGGTCTGTCTCCAATCATCCCACGCCCATACCCCCAATGATTGGGGACTAGATGGGTTCTGTTATTGTTGTTGTTGTTGTAGTGTTTGATTAGGAATCTTTATATTCTAGCAAAATTTTCTAAAAACCTAGAATATTAGGTTTCTTATTTAGGTGGATTTTATTTCCTTTTTATTATTTTCTTGTTCTCCAAGATTTAGATTTAACTTTCCTTTATTCTATTTCCTTTTTTGTATTTTTAGGCTATCATTATAAATAAGGATGTCACCTTTAGGGTTAGCGGTGGTCTATTGATTAATGAAAATTGGGAGTTTTCTCTAATCATTTGTTCAAGGAGGGAGTACCTCTAGTTCAGACAAAATTCATGATTGTCCTTGTTGTGCGTTCTTATTTCAACACACCTCCCTACATCAAGGTTCAAGTCCTAGTTTGGACATCGTCTGAAGCACATGTACATGCTTATCAAGACTCCCTTGCTAGAACCCAGAAAAACGAATATATTTGACTGACAACATGTCGGAATCAAGGCATGCTGAAAAGGGACTTCTCATTCTAAGTGAAGGGCAGGAGAGAGAATGCTGCATCTATCTCAAGTTGCTCCTTTAAGCACTCTATCCCTGGTTTTGTGACGTCAAGTTTGTTCCATTCCCACAGTAAATTGAAGGTAACCAAGACTACAACATGTCATGTTGAGAATGAGAAGAAAGTCAACCTTTTGGAAGACATTAGTTATAAACACGTGGGACACCACCAGTACCTCTAAATGTAAAAAGTAAACAAAAAATAATGATCCCACTCTTAAATTGTTATACAGACTCATCTTGTAAAATCGTAGATATCATGACAATACTGGAGCAGACTGTAATTTATCAACTGAAACGAAGTATCATAAGGTTCTAGAGGATTGCTGCACACAGAATTGCTAAATACTCCGAGAATTTTGATTCCATGAAACTAATCACAAACTCATGAGAAGAAGTATGAAGACACCTGCCACAAAAGCCACGTGACAACACATGGGCATGCAGACAGAATCCATAGAAATTAATGTGGCAAATGGCAAACACGTTAGGAACATTCTATTTAAAAGTTCTTTGATAACATGCATTATTGTTTGCACACACTTGCGTATCTATTTATCAAGAAACAAAACTCTCAAAGAAAAGGTTTCTAATCAAATGGCATAGCACAAAACCTGCATCACAAGCCTTGAACTCAAGGCTGTTACAAAAGATTTCGTGACATAAAACTACAGAAGAAAATGGAACTGAAATTTATTAACCATCTTCAAATCCTTCAAATTACCGGCCAATAACTGAAGACAAACAAATTCACATCAGGTTTTAAGGGAGTAAAAAGTTGCTTACTGTCCAGCAATAAATAGTAAAAACAATTACCTGAGCAACTACGGATCCACGAATATCATAACCAGAGACAAAGAAAAGGTCCTCAACCAAACCATTTCCAAAACCCAGTTCCACCTGCAACAGTATGCTCATTGTGAAGAACATGCAAATGAAGTTGCAGCTCAAGCCAATACATAAGCATGCACGTATATATGTTGTTTGGAGATAGGGCTAGAGAGCAATTATTTGCCAATTAAACAAATAGCAGAAAGGGTAATAGAAAATCTTTGAAAGAAAACAAGCATCTGACCTCCATGGAACCTCTATGTTCTACATTCAAATCAGAACGTGAAGCACGCAGATTGTATTTTCCTACACCCAAGAACAGGTAAAGTGAACCTAGTGAGCCTTTCTTCCACAATAATACAAACAGCAAAGAAAACTGGAAGACAAGTAGACTGCAACTAAATGGCAATGTCTTACTAACCACTCTTTCGAGGAAGCATGCAATAAAAAGGATTACGAAATGGTCCAATGAGGTTTTCAGAAGGCAAAGTTCTCAAATATGTTAAGAACAGTTGACCATTTATTGGATAACTACCACCAGAACACAAACCTGGGATAATGTTAGTGAATGAGTAACTTCCTGTTGATGATGTTAAAACGGATGATACAAGATCGCCTGTTGAAGATAAAAGCTCAACATTTACATTTGATGGACCTCCGTTTTTATTAGGACAGCTCCCTCCACCAACAGCTCCCCCAACTTTTCCAGACACAGTGAACCTTAAAGAGTGATATTATTCAACACAATAGGTAACCAAACACGCGCAGAAAGAAAAGTGCACATAATACAAATACTAATTAACAATATATGAAAGTAAATTAACCAAATTTACCCAGTGAATCTGAAATTTATATCCTCGTTGGCATTGCAACCAGAGTGATCAACAACAACAGGAACCTACAAAAAGTATTTATTTTTCCACTTACATACTTAGACCAAGCACAATTACAAAATGCAGTCATCCAAAATAAGAACGATTATCCATTGATAACTGATATACTTAACTTGATCTGGATCCCAAGACCATCCTTCTGGTCCTCTGATTTTAACTACAAAGGAACCCTGTAGATGAAAGCAGTAAATATGAGAACTAAATAGCATATGCAACATGTCAAGGTCAAACAAGCATGCCATGAAATAAAGAAAGAAAACTATGGGATTGAGCAGTTCTCGCCTTATCCTACTAGGTTTCAAAGTAAGTATCAATAACCCTAAGTATATCAACCCTTGCTTCCCAATCAATAGAATCTGAAAAATATTGGCTTAGGTTTATGCTTGTAGCAACTAGCAACTATTACAAATAGATGAAGATCGTCCTATCCAGATAACATCCCACCAAAAGTGGTGATTACCCAACTAAAGTCATCACCAGCTTGAATGAAGCCTTCGAAGTATTTGCAGGGTTAACTGACTTAATGCACGAATGAGGCTTGACAAATGATGACTATTTGTTTGAGTGACAAGCAACTAGGAGTACATGACATGTGCAGCAACACTTTTTTTTTTTTTAAATACCTTGTCGTAAACTGGAATGAAGTAGTAACCATTTGGAGCACACTGGGTTCTGTCCTTCACCAATCCATCCACCGTGCGAAGCTCAACCTATAGTTTGACAACAGATTACTTTCGAAGGTTAGATATCGAAATGGACTTCTTGTAAGCATGCATTTGAGACCATGAAAACTCTTATGCAAATAGAAATACCAATAGCGGCACCGACGGCTATCATAGTGGCACACTGGCACATACACAATTATTGTATTGTACAGTTGGATTAACGTTCCATCTTTTGAGTTCATGGAAGGTAGGGCATCAAACATGTTTTAAAGACTTCCCAGATAGGCCTCATATGAGTGAGGCTTAGAAAGAAACTATAATCAAGCGCATAATTAAAGCTTAAGACCCATTAGACTTTGGCATAGTGGAGAAAAAATATATATATATGGAGAAAAAATATATATATACGAAGAAAGATAAGGAATAATGTAAAATGGAAGGAGGAGAAAGAACAAACTTCACAAATAACACATGGACAGTAGCAGCTGACGGGAAACAAGCAACATGAAAGAATACCGTGATATGAGAGTAATCCAATTTAGCATCAGTTGGCTTCCTTGATTTGATCAGAGCCGAACTTGCCTACAACACAGAATTGACGCCCATATAAATTGCCATGGATGTAAAAACAATTTCTATCAAAGCAAAGATTGAACAGGGTAACTGACTGTTGAACCAGGTCACGGTTCGTCATAGTACAGCACAAAGTTGAAAGAATTCACCACAATTTGAGCATTCGACAGCAATGAGAGATTAATTGCTTAGGAAATCTTGCATAGGAATTACAAAAAGACTTACCTCAACAAATCCACCGCAGCCTTGAATCAAATCAGCAGTGGCGTGTGTAGTTGCAGTGATTACGAAGAAGAAGAAGCTCGTAAGCAAATGATGAAACTTGAACGCCATTGATCGTAGATCTTGCTCTTACGCGAATGACATCACAATACTGTACGACCTGACTAATGCTTCTCTTACTTGGAATTGCGGGGGCGAGGGTTTTACTGGAGTATATATGGGATGGGTACATCATTTACCGAGTGTAAGTTAATACGTCGTCGTGTCTCCCTTGTATAAACCCGTAGTCTAACCGGGAGTGGGGCCCTTTGTTTCCCAACCCTGTACAAACAAAATCTGGACGTGGGGTCTATACCCCTAGTCTTGCACTCGGGTGTGCTTAGGGCATCTCCAATACTGTGGCTAAGCTCTAATTTGTGTAAGAAATAAGGTCATGTAATTAACATTTGCTCTTTGTTTGCACCCAATAGTATGAATAGGGTTAAGTTAAGGTCAGAAAAAATGATGGCAGAATTAGGTAGGTGTATAATTGTAGTAGTACGGTTAATGTTTCTTCAATTGGGGCCTACAAGTAAAAAAATGGTAGAAAATTAAAAGGAAGAGAGAGAGATGACAGGGCAAAAATAAGAGAGAGAGAGAGGAGACGAAGGGGTGAGAAAATGTACAAATCTGGGGTCCACCTATATATATATATATATATGTATATATAGCGTGTGTGTACTTTTTCCAACATTTTAACAACACTCTAACGATACCACTGCAATACTTCTTACCTTAACAAGACATTGTGTCATAACTACACACAAATGGGACCCACTTTTTATACTTTTGTGTCATATAACAATACATTTTTAACTCCACGACTAGAGATGCCCTTAGTAATCTTTTGAGTAATGCTACATACGCACCCTCTCATTCACACCTCCGCTCAACATTTATTTTGGATTGCTGACAAGTGTCCTCCTACTTTGGAAGTCAGAAGAGAGAGAGAACACGTGTCAACAATCCAAATTGAATGTGAGCGAGAATGTGTGCTTAGTAATGGTAATCTTTGAACAGTATTATTCGTACAGATTTTGATGCACAGAAATCATACAAATCGGTTTGTTTGAGCAAACTCCAGTACCCACACGAATGATCGGAGTTGTTCATATTTTTTCAAAATAGTAATGTTTAATTCTCTCCATACAAAATCAACTAAATCGGATACCGGTAAGTGCTCCATCGGTTTATCCAAGTTTTGATTCTGAACCAAAATTGAATAAACCAATGGAGCATTTACCGATATCCGATTGAACTAACGAGGTATTGTTAATGGTTGGTGGAGAATTGAAGTTGTTCAACATCAGCTGCAATAATGAGGAATTGCAATTGGATGACAATCAACACTGAAATTGGCTGGCAACTTGAGGCCTAGGTATGCTAGGGTTTTGAGGTGGAAGATGAAGGGGTGATTCTTTTGATATGAAATTCCAAATAAAGTGACAAATGTTTGATCATGAGGTCGTATGTTTGAATTACACGGAGGCCAACCATCCTAAACCTTAGGTTACTGGGGCTATGTCTGCAAACAAACCAGTGGCGGCTCTAGGAATTTTTCTAAGGGTGTTCAAAATTCTTTTGCTTACTACCTCAATAAAATGCAACTAAACATAGACAAAAACAAATTCCATTAATATCGACAATGCCTCCCAAAAACAATGGATAAAGACATAAAGTATATTACAATTGCCCTCGACGAGTTTTCATACTTTGAAACCATTGCATAAAAGTCTCGTTATCAATGGTATCAAATACATTACTCTCAATATAAGTAACCAAGCAATCATTCATCCATTGATCTCCCATACGATTGCGCAGATTGCTCTTTATGTACTTCATCGCTGAAAAACTTATTTCAACTGATGCAGTGGCGACCGGAAGAGTCAACACCAATGTCACAAGCAAATAGACCAATCTATATATGACATGCTTATCTGCCTGCACCAACTTTACAGCAAGATCTCCAATCCCTTTAAGCTCAACAAATCTTGTATCAGATCTCATATCTACAATGAAATTTTGAAGTTGAATGTCCAATGCCATTAAGTCCACCTTAGAAAAGTCAAATGGGTAGAGTTCCGCGAGACGGACCAACTTTTTCCTATCAAATGCCGAATTGTTCAAGACTTGGGCTTTTTTTATTGGGCTAGATGTTCAATTTGTTAGGACTTGGGTGTTCAATTTATTTTGATTAGGGTGTTCAACAATGGAATATCCAAAAATTTCTACATGTATTCTAAAGAATTTTTTTCTTTTGGGTGGTCATGTGACCATTGAAGCACCAAGGTGCAGCCTCCCCTGAAACAAACTGTGTCCCGGACAGTTATCAAAAAAGAAGACAGTGTATTGAAGGTTTAACCATGAATTTTACTAACTGAAAGACCGGAACATTGGTTGACTTGGCAGGTTCAATAGCGGCGAAAGAATTGCAAATAAAACATTCTCAAACATTTTTAGACATGGAGGAGTAGCTAGCTATAAATAGATGTGTGTGTATTGATGTAAAAAGCTACAAACCAGTGAAATGCAGAAGACCCGGATGTCCAACAAGCCCTTCAATAACCAACCAGAAAACGAAACTCACTCCCATCCATTCACATTCCCAAAGGAAAGAGAGAGCAATCGATGATCACAGAAAAAAAAGAGAGAGAGAACAAAGAAAACCTCAATGCATTATCAATTCACCTACCTCTTTTCTTTGCCTGCTACTTTCCCCGGTAATCCGGGCACTGCTTTGAACCTCCATTGACGAAAGAAAAAGAGATGGTCTAGTTTGAGTTACCAAAACAAAAAGAAAAAGAAAAACCCATAAAAAGTAATTCAGTCCTTTTAGGCGTACAGGGAAACTTTTACCCCTCTGTTTCCCCTCCAAAGCCGCCTCTGTTTTCCTGTACGCCAATTTCATCCCTCCCGCTGAGGGTTGGTTTGTTTTTTGTTCAACCAGCCATGAACACCAATACCCATGTTTTGTTTTCTCTTATTTCCCTATTTCTTGTTTTCAATTTCCTCCAAGTATCTAGCTCCGACCCAACGCCACTGGTGTTGAGTTGTGGCAACAAAGATGGTGGTACCGATTCCGATGGTAGGAAATGGGAATCAGATTCCAAATACCTTGTGTCCTCTGACAAATCCGTTGAGTCCGTAGCTCTAAGCCAAGACCCTTCGTTAACATCTGATATCCCATACATGAAGGGGAGGATTTTCACGGCCGAGACGGCATATAAGTTCCCAATCAATGGAACAAGTCGATATTTTTTTAGGCTCCATTTCTACCCATCTTCTTACACCAACTTCAACACCACAAACTCTTATTTCTCGGTGGTTGCCGGTGGGGTCACTCTCCTCAAGAATTTCAGCGCTTCCATGGCAGCTCAGGCTAACACACAGGCATACATTGTGAAAGAATTCTCTTTGGCACCATCGAACAATGATTCTTTGACAATCACTTTCAAGCCTTCGGACAAAAATGGTTCTTTCGCGTTTGTCAACGGGATAGAGGTGATTCCATCGCCAAACTTGTTTGATTCTGCTGTAATGGTGGGGTTTGAAGATCAACCCCTTGATACCTCCTCCGCGAATATCGAAACAATGTGGAGATTGAACGTGGGAGGCCAATATATACCTCCGACAAACGACTCCTTTGGTTTAGTCCGGAGTTGGTACGACGATTCTCCTTATATTTACGGTGGCGCAGCCGGCATGACAAGTCAGGCGGATAGCAATGTCACAATCAAATACCAGAATTTTTCAGCAGCCATAGCTCCAATTGATGTCTACGCCACTTCAAGACAAATGACTGCGGATCCCACAGTCAACCAGAAGTTTAATCTAACGTGGATTTTCCCAGTTGATGCGAATTTCACATATCTGGTGAGGCTTCATTTTTGTGAGTATATATTCAGCAAGATCAACCAGCGGGTTTTCAACGTATATATCAACAATCAAACCGCTGTCCAAGATGCGGATGTGATCGCTTGGTCGGGCGGCATGGGTATCCCGTTTTACAAAGACTTCAGCATTTATGTGGCTGATGGACAGAGCAGCACCGATATGCTTTGGCTCGCGCTATCGCCTACCAACGATATGAAGCCCGAGTTTTTCGATGCACTTCTGAATGGGTTGGAGATATTCAAGCTTAGCGATGCAAACTCAAATTTGGCGGGGCCCAATCCAACCATGTCCGACATGATGAAGAAGCAGCTGGAAGAGGCAGCTAAAAAGCCTTTCGCTGCTGATCCCAATAAGAAAACTTATACTACCGCCTTAATTGGCGGGGCTGCAGGAGGAGCCGCAGCTTTTGCTTTTGTGGCATTGGCGGTCATTGGATATAAAAAGAAAAGCAAACTCGTAGGAAGCCAATCGCACAATTCCAGTTGGCTGCCAATCTACACCAACTCCCATACTTCAGGAACCAAATCAACAATCTCTGGAAAGAGCCACGGAAGCACCAACATTTCATCTGATGCTGCCAGCAACTGTCGGTACTTCTCATTGGCGGAAATACAACATGCCACGAAAAATTTCGATGAGTCTAATGTCATCGGAGTTGGTGGTTTTGGGAAGGTTTACAAGGGCATCATCGATGGAGATACCAAAGTGGCTATTAAAAGATCAAACCCTTCTTCTGAGCAGGGAGTAAATGAGTTCTTAACTGAAATTGAGATGCTTTCGAAGCTGAGACACAGGCATTTGGTTTCTCTGATTGGATTCTGTGAAGACAATAATGAGATGATCTTGGTTTATGATTACATGGGAAAAGGAACTATGAGGGAGCATCTGTACAAGGGCAACAAAATTATCCTCTCATGGAAGCAAAGGTTAGAGATTTGCATTGGAGCAGCCAGAGGACTTCACTATCTCCACACCGGTGCCAAGTACACTATCATCCATAGGGACGTCAAAACGACAAACATTCTGGTAGACGACAAGTGGGTTGCCAAGGTATCTGATTTTGGGCTGTCCAAAACAGGTCCCAACATGAATCAAGGGCATGTGAGTACTGTGGTGAAGGGTAGCTTTGGTTACTTGGATCCTGAGTACTTCAGGAGGCAGCAGTTGACTGAGAAATCCGATGTCTACTCCTTTGGAGTTGTTCTTTTCGAGGCCTTGTGCGCGAGGCCGGCTCTGAATCCAAGCCTACCAAAGGAACAAGTTAGTCTTGCTGATTGGGCGCTCCATTGCCAAAGGAAAGGAACTCTGGAAGACATCATTGATCCCCAGCTCAAGGGGAAGATAAGCCCAGAGTGTTTGAAAAAGTTTGCAGAAACGGCTGAGAAGTGTTTGGCTGATCATGGAACCGATCGCCCTTCCATGGGTGATGTGCTGTGGAATCTTGAGTTTGCTCTCCAAATGCACGAAAACCCAGAAGGCAGCGTGAGGAAACCAACTACAGGAAGTGTGGATTATGATCAGACTGAAGAAATCGACCACAACAGTTTCTTGGCAATGCATCGGAGTACTTTGAGCCTCGGAAGTGAGCATGATGAAAAGGAATCCGAAGATGGCACTGAGGATATCTTCTCACAGATTGTCAATCCCAAGGGGCGGTGATGAGATTTTCCATTGCAACCTGTGTGCTTCACCTCAACAAGTGGCTATATTTGGTGATAGGAAGTCATAAACTACTGTGTTTTTGGTCTTTCTGTTTGTTCTCTCTTGGTTCTAGCATTATTTCCTTCTTCTTCAAATTTTTTTTTTTTTTTGGGTGCTACCGAAACAAATCTGTGTAAGGAGTTGAGACAAAGTTTACATTAAGCTCTCCTGGTATTATATAATATATAGTATTAATTACTAGTATACCTTGTAGTGTTTCATTTTCTTCTAATTTAATTGCAAGCTGCTTGAACTATATATTAATTAAGCAATCTCTATGATGTTTATTTGGCAATGCAATCAAGGGCCATGATGGACCCAGATCTGGTGCGACAACTTGCTGTCAAGGAACTTGTGGAAATTCCCACCTTTGATAGGGTCCAGAAAACTGAAAAAGCCCCAAAGTATTATGTGCGTTTAGAGCTTTGGTAGAGGTAGCTAGGATGCAGCCTAAGGTCACGGGTAAAGTTTTGCGTATCTGAACAGTGAGGAGAAAGGGCCATGAAGGGAGAGACTGTGCAAGGCCAGTTTTGTGTTATTACGCTTGTGACATTTGCACCAAAGTTCTGCCCTTTGGATGGTATTGCAATTTGGGAAACGTTGTACTCCTATTTTCCTGTGATTTGGAAATGCATTCAAGCGGGGTAGTCCTGCATTTATTGAAATTGATTGTGTGTAAGTTATTGGTACAGTACTTGGTACACTTTGACTTGTAATTCAGTCCGTCCAAATATGAACAAGTAATATTAGGAAACTTCCGTTGCCAATTGCCATGAACAGGGAAGAATTGCAGTGTCTACTTGACTAATAAATTAAATACACTCCTGAATGATTTCCATTCTGGCGCCATATTATTTAAAAGTGGAAACAATAAGATGATTCATGTACAGTAAATAAGAGGAGTTTTGTTGTTGAGGCAGTTTCGGCTTGAGATTGTGGAAGCTACTATTGTTTGGATGTAGCTCTCTCCGTTGACGTGAAATCCACACGAGACCAGCCGGCTTGAGATTGTTGCAGCTACTATTGTTTGGATAATTGGATGTAGCTCTCTCTGTTGATGTGAAATCCACACGAGACCAGCCGCCTAATGCGAGTTACTACAATAGGTGCGCGCTTATGGCGTCTTTAACAGGAACAAAGGTATAATGCAATCGGCATGAAATGTTATGGAGCAATCCTGAGAGGGTCGCGAGGGAACAGTGAAGTTTTGCGGATGTTGTTGAGGGCACAAAAGAGCATTACCACACGCTCTAATCCCACACCGAAACCACCATGCGGAGGTGCACCATACCTGCAAGCATAATGGCAGTGAATCAGATTTCGCTCGTTTTTATCATCGGCTAGGATGTCCTAGGTCATAATTATTACGGGCAGCTCACATTACAGTAGTCGAGTAAAGGCCGTAAGTCGGGGGCGATTAAGATGGTCAATCATTGTTTCCTCAAAGACAACTTAATCAATATGAGTACATAGTACTTGAAAATACTAACATACAGGATATGGAATCTATCTGTTCGATAACAAAAAGTTGTAGGCAGATATATTTACCTGCATGCTACCCAGAAAATTATTTGACCAGTGCACAATAAAATAGGTTACAACTTGAGAAGTACAGATATCGGAAATAGCAACAGTATCACAAAAACTTAGTCATCTGGGACGCATTTAGATTAAAACTAGCCGCTGTTATGACATACCCTTGGTCCTATGGTGTTCAAAAAAAATCCTTGGACCTATAACTTCAATCAAGCAAAGGAAATTTCAATGTACGATCGAATGAGCATAATAATTATCAGCTGACAACATAAATAAAAGAACAATGATCACGGCGACAACTCATGATTATCGTCATCATGCGACTGACGATGATGACGATGATAATGGCGATGAGAATAGGTCATGGTACCCCTCACTCCGTCCCTTTTTAAATGTCCACTATACATTTCGAACCCCTAAAAAATATCTCTATATAATTAAAGTGTTCATTGAGTACTTCAATTTGGTGCCAAAAATTTTTATAAACATTCTACATAAGTTCTTTTTTTAACGTTCATAAAAATACACATTTCCCAAAGGGACATTTAAAACGGTAGGGAGGGAACAACACTTAACAACATTGAATATGGCCAGGAATTTTTTTTAAGAACTATTGCGAAAAGTTAAAGAAACTAGAATAGATAATAATAAGCTCAATTTCTAAAAATGTAAATCATATCCACCTTCTGTCCCAAAAGCTAGACTAGGGTCTCAATTCTTGAAGCTATCATAGGTGTAAATGAATTGTATTCAGTGGCATGCAGCAAAAGTAATACGATGGTTTGCATTGTTACCGGCTTTTGACTGGCTTTTCTTAATGAAACTTTCATGGCTAGGACCAGACCATAGATTTTAAAACAGGAACTAAACCAAACTGAATTTCAGAAGTTTAATGTTGACAAAAGTTCCAAAATAGGGAAAGCAAACTTCCAATGTACAGGTAATCCAACCAAAGAATTTGAAGATGTAAAAAACTAACGTCTGGAAACAATGTTCTTTGATTCAATAAAAACCCAGAGCCACACATGGAGAGAATATTAACAAGACGGGCAGATGCAGGTGGTCAACTTTTTGCAAGAACAAGAGCAATTAAAGACAACAAATGTGAAGATCAAGATGGTCAATTAAGCAAATACCGGAAAGAATCAACATAGGTTGATATTGTATTGACATCAATCCCACAGGCTATTGCACGTGTTGTCAATAAGTCAGGTAGGTGTACCCGCTGAGCTCCTGAAATTATCTCCTCCCCTAAACACAAAGGAAATGACAAATGAAGTTATTAGAATGCTGGGAGAGGAAAAAGATGATCTGTGTTGTGAAAAGTTGAAATGTTACACGACTGAGGATTGGTATATAGGCAACCGTAATAACCTTGAGCAAAACCTAATAGAACAGAAAGACTATGCTGCACTAACATTTGGAGAAAATAACATAAGATCCAACAAGAACAAAATAGTGAAGATTTAGATTTCATCCATTTTAGTTTAGAGATTCTAAAAGCTCAAAACTTCCAATTGGTTTACTGACAAATGCAAATAGTAAGATCTTTTGCTCATTCATTTGCCCAGTAAGTAGAATGTAGAACATATTTACAACTACATAGATAAATAGGCAGTTATGAACCCTTAATGTTAAACAAATAACAAAACCAAAATTATTTTCAAATTAAGAGTATAGTGTAAAAAATAACACGTCGTACTCATTACTGAGATGCTCTGGACCATGAATGAAGGAAGCATGGTAATGAGTACGGAAATTGATTTGGGTCTCTAGGCCTGTCCTCCTTGATGCCTTTTGGCTTTGATTTGGGGGCATGGTTCTGCAACAAAACGTCCCTGTAGCTCCTTGGTTCTTGGAGGTTTAGGGGGCCACTGTTTCAGTGGTATTCTGAGCGCAGCCACTTTGTGCATATTGCCAAAGGTTAGGTCTGTCCTCAACCATCCCCGCCCATACCCCCAATGATTGGGGACTAGATGGGTTCTGTTATTGTTGTAGTGTAAAAAATAACACTACTTTTTTTAAGGCCAGGTCAACGTCCACGAATCGTGATATATCAACCTCCCATTGTCTACCGTGCTATTTAAGTGTTCTTGTTTTCTCTAATGCAACAATCTACTTTCTAGTTTAGTAATTGCGAGAAAAGAGAACATAACAGTCAGTGGAACACAAATCGCTAATATTAACGGGGAATAAAATAAAACCAAAACATACATTAACAAACGCTTATAATTCTCTTGAAACATGCAACAATTGAATGCTTACCTCGAATGAATACGTCAAATGAGTTACTGTAAATTTGATCATCACTGCAAGGCATGGTATAGAATGGTCGAACGGCCAAAGGATAGCGGTGAAGTATATAGAACTCAGTGCCATACCTACATTCAGAAGAAGCGCGAGTTCACTGATTACTGGTTTATGGGATACCAATCTCAGATAGAGCCATAGAGGTACTAGAAAGGATAAGAATGGGAAAGTAAGTAATAAAATTCAAATATAGGTAAGTAAACATAACTCACTTCTCCAAAACAAGTTGTCCCAGTTTTCTCTCAGATTCTGTGTTCAGGTCCCCTAGAGGATCAATTTCAATTCCAGCTTCCTGTAGAAACATATAACAAGAAAAATTACAACTCCAAAATGCAGGATGCAGCAAGGATGAATTCATCCAACAAGTCCAATGAGCATCAGATAAATTTCATATCAAAGAAAGTCAATGAGATATACAGTATCTTGATTAAGATATTTCTTTTTGCTTGATGTTGCATTTTTCGAGTCTAGAATTACTAGAGTATCTTCACCTGTCACAATATCAAGATTGGTAGGAAGAGACCAAGAATTAAAAGGAACCACTTTCAGTATATTTCCACTCCATGTCCAGTGTGAACCTGTATTACCTTATTATCTAGGTCACTCAAAAGTTACTGTGCACAACATAAGAACTAAATTTGTACATTATATTCAAACTCTAATGAAAGTTTTAATGCACTTTGACCAGAGACAAGTAACCCTTCCCAAAATGATTTTACAGAACAATTGGAAGATGAAATAGAGCATAACAATGGTTTCCGAATTCAAGGCCATTTTTCTTATCAGAGATATCGTTAATAAGAGACAATAATGTGAAGCGAAGTCTCACATCGCCCGGTTACCAAAGTAAATATAAAGTATATGAGCGTGAGGGCACCCTCACTTCATGAGCTAGCTTTTGGGGTTGAGTTCTGTCCAAGACTGTGTAACATGGTATCAGAGCTGGGTACTAGAGATGGATAGGGTGCGTGTCCCTCGCCTGCCGCGCCTGCACGCGGCAGGTGCTACCGAGTGAGCACGTTGCGTGTGAGAGAGGGTGTGAAACAAAGTCTCACATCGCCTGGTTACCAAAGTAATATAAAGTATATGAGCGTGAGGGCACCCTCACTTCATGAGCTAGCTTTTGGGGTTGAGTTCTATCCAAGACCGTGTAACAAATAAAGCATGGATGTGGACCATGCTTAAGTTCATGCAAAACGACTTTAAGCCTCTGTAAAAACTGATTTTGTCAATTAAAGAGTAAACAGATTCAAGCAAGATTATCGTTCTCCATGCAAATTTTCACGTATCCATTCCCATCTCAACGTAAAGTAAGTCCTTTTAATTGCTAACCCGGAAATTCAGGTAGAATCCTAGAGTCCAAGACAACCCCAACCATCTCAAGCATTTCTCTCAAGCCAAGTCACCAACGAACTACACAACTAGCACAATTCCCTAGAACATGGGCTCTCTCACTATTAGGTTCGGGTGGTGTACAAATCAAATGGGCATTACACTTCCCCTAACTTGTGTTCTCTAACTAAATTTCAGCCAGTCCAAACTTCATCAATTTAGCGAATCATACAACTCTACTTTTTATCATAGCGGAATCTATGGAGTTTTCTTCTTTCACTTTTCTATTTCCCTCCTGTTGGCCAGAGAAGGTCATGTTTTTTTGTCCCTAGCCCAGCATTTCCGAGCAGATGTGCAACTTTTCTGGAGGTGTATTTGTCTATCTGACGTGTGATTTTATGAACTTTCTAATACAGATAATAGGTAGACCAATTCTCACTAGAGAAATGAAAAATAATCCCTGCAGAAAAGAAGAAAATGACTTGCAACCTGCCGCACTGGATTTCCTAACATCAAGCACATGCACAGTCTAGTCCCTTTACTCACATTCTAATTGCTTCACGAGATATTATTACAAGGTGGAAAGAATCACAGAAGGAAGAGAAACTCTTACCTTTAGCAATTGCACTCCCTCTTGAAATGTAAGCCGTAAGGTCTTTCTCAAGTACTGTGTAGCCAATCATTCTCAATAGTCAACACCAAATAGGAGTATAACAATGAAGCATAGATATACAAAATACGGATACGATACAGATACAGTGTTACAAGAAACTCTTAAAAACAGGATAGACATAAGACTAAAAAACATATATTACTAATATTTTAGCATTGTACAACATATAATTGCAAGAAATAAACCAGAAAACTGTTTTGTTATTCGTATGCAAAACTGTTATATATGTTACTTGTTGAAATCCAATTTTCAACGTAATGCATCTTCTGACGAATGTGAGAATACATGTATGACACAATTTGAGTATTCGAAGCATTTAGAAAAAAACTGATACTATTTTCGTATCAATATATCTTCCTCTCTCTATTTATGAAGTTGACAATTTTAATTTCATAATTCGGATATGTGACGAATAGTATCCAAAAAGGATCCAATACTTGAAAACTGGAAGTGTGTGTGTGTGTATCGTGAATACTTCTGGGATGTGTATCCGCGAATATCGGAGGAGAACCGGTATAAGATATGGATATAACCCCGATATAGAAGTATTCGTGCTTCATAAGAGTATTTCTACAGATTTCACTTGATAGGAAGATACCGAATTTTTTACATCAACTTTCAAGCATGCAGGTACATATTAACATCAATAACCACAAAACATTGATAAATGGGGTTCACACAATAAGAAATATGATACTATGACCTTCAAAGGTTGAAATGGATATTGTTTTCCAATGTCTTCAAGGTCTTTCTGGCATCTTTTATTCAAACTGTCAAACACCTCAACAAACAAGCAGTCCACTATATCCATCACCTGCATGTAAAAGCTAGGCACCTTAATAGCACACAGCTTATAACATTTACTTATTGATGATCCTTACACTCAGAAGCCAACAATTCAATTACCTCAGAATAGTGCTCCTTGATCTCCATCTCAACATCAAGACCCGTAAACTCGCACAAGTGTCTGTGGGTAAAGGAGTCCTCTGCTCTGAAAACTGGACCAACCTCAAAAACACGGCCAAAATCACCACAAATAGCCATTTGCTTATGAAGCTGAGGTGACTGAGCTAGACATGCAGGTTGCCCTTTGTAGTCCAGTCTGAAAACAGCTGAACCACCCTCACTAGAGCCTGCTATCAACTTTGGGGTATGGATCCCCACAAAGCCTTTAGATAGCAAGAACTGCTTGAATATCTGTAGAATAGTTTAACAACATTACAAACAAGGCTAGTAATCAAACCATGTGCTCAGTCTTAAGTGTAGAACAACAATGAAAGGGAAAATGCACATGGTTAAGATAGCTTACACCGCTACAACTTCAAGTTTATAGCAGCCGCAATATGAACACTGACCAATAACAATAATGATGTCAAGAAATAACCTTGCTTTGGAAGAAGGCCAGTACAAATCAAACAAAAACAGTGCATACACAAACATGGCCTATGAATAAACAGAGAATCTAAGAAACCCATGAATGGTCTAACTAATGCCTATTATAACCTTGAAGATAAAGAATTCGACGAGAAGAACCACAGCTATTTTTTTATTGTCAATAAGCCTTTATTTTATCATAAGTCTTCCTTCTCTTCTCCCTTTTGAATATAGTATACAACAGTTGAAAGCAACTAGAAATTAGCAAAGGTAAAGTGAAAATGGGGTTAAGCGCAGGGTGTGGTGGCTGCTGTAGAGATCATTCTTGGTGAAAGTTAAAATGGGGTTAAGTAAAGAGGTGGTCTTGCGGTAATGATGACACAAGAAGGGTGGTGGTGGTTTTTTGCTCTCTCGCTCTCTGTAGTCTACACTAATCTGTCTTGTTTTCGGATTTTCATATTTCTCTTGCCCTTTGTTGTATTGTAGGTTCAGGAATGTCTTCTTAATATTGCCCAGATGGGAGACAAAAAGATTACACTAGCAGTTGCTAAGGCTTCACAACATGCAGGGATGGCAAATTGGAACCAGTTGGAATTTGTTGTATAGCATTGCCAAGGTCCCAGCCAGCTACCCTTGGCCTATTCAAATTGGAACTCGCCCTTCCTGTGGTCACATCTATAACCAATTTGGAAGACATGGCATTGAACGCCTTAGAAGCGGTCTTCTTTCCTATTGATCCATTGAAACAGCTAAAGAACCAATCTCTATTTACCAACCACACATCGTCCAACCAAATCTATGTCCCTAAAAATATGATTCGGGTGCAGATCTCCAACTACGGAAAGATCGCTGCCACACAAAAAAAAACTTGAGCTCAATTTTTGCAAAGAAATTAGCCTCCGCCGGTCCAAACACTGTACATATGAGGATAGAGGCAGAAGAAGAATACCGAAGATTTCATATAGTACTTCCAATATGGCTAGCCCTTTTTTTGTCTGTACCACGAAAAGGAAATGACATCGCTCCAGTTGGTTCAATGAATGGACCCAATCCTCCCAAGAGAAGAGATGGAGAACTCTTCTGGCTGGTTCAATAAATTTGATCTTCCATTCGCTCACTTGAGGCGGCCAAGATTTATTAAACCCAACCAAACTTTGCTTGAATGATACGTGATGACAATGATGTGCCCAATTTTGATTCGCTAATGCTACATGCCATGAATGTTCTATAATGAGTAACAAAAAACTCGAGTAAAAAGCTTAACGTTGAATTTTACAATTGGAAGTGTACATCACATTTTTCTAGCAATATCTGTGATATGGCCGTCTTTTGTCAGGATAAGAATGCAAGTGCAGAACGATAGGTCCTGATAATTGTGAGATATCTCAGGGGAGCCCCAATTACTCAAGTATATGCATACCCTCATTGCGCGGCAATAATTTGTTGCCTCTGAATACCATTGACGAGTCTGGATCTTGTCCTATCAACATCCCGTATAGGATTACGGGAATTGGATGTCCAAGGAAATCTAGAGACATTAAACACTACTAGGATATAATATCTTCACCCAATATTACTTTTTTAAATTAGGGTGTGAAACGGGAGATTACTGCATTGATTGCCAATAGTTTTTGTTCCCTCCTACCAACTAATACAGGGGATTATTCATACCAGCCTACATGGGTTATAAGTCCATTACAAAGAGAAACTTTACTCGAAAACCTATCCAGCTAAATGAGCCCAGGGGGGTTATGTCTAATCGCAACATAGCATCACCCAAACAGATATGACGATAGCACGATAAGGATAAACTGCTGTTTTTGTCATAATACATTAGTGCATATTGTCCTCTAACCGACGGCTAATTTTAAGTGCTGGTTGAAAACCTCTATCAAATAGTCATCTATCTGATCATATAGCAAAATAAGTCTATATTAGGGAATGTCTTGTTACTAGTAAAGAACCTTTCCGGTACAATACTTATGAAATATTGAAATCTCTCGGTGTAATACGCTCTCAGATTGATCTTAAACCTTGACATAGAAGTATCTTCCTAAAGATTCCAAGAAGGTGGCCGAAAGCTAATTGTAATAACCCAAGGGTAACACTCGATTATCAACTAAAAATAGTAGTCCGTTATCCACAAAACAATGGGCTAGTATGTTTTATCACCGTCATTAGAAAGTAAACACAATCTCTGAAGGCCTACAATGCTAATTGATACCTTGTTAACAACAACCTGCAATGGTAATTGATACTTTGTTAACAACAAATGTGTACCGTGTTTAAAAAGTGTGCAATAACTATTAAGTTGTTGAAAACTGGTGTGAAGGAAAAGAATGCTTTGCTATATCTCAGCTAGCCTCTTTGGACAGTATGGGAGTCCATAATCTACTAATGTAACGAATCTCCATCTCCAAAAACACTCTCCAACAACTATTTATGTGTCTGATACATGTTGCATTGCCATCCTTATGAGAAGCACAAGAGAGTATTCAGTGTCCTCTATTAATATAATCACTGCATTCAGCAATCCTCTTCAACAAGAAGTTATGCATTTGATACACATTGTACTGGAAAATTTCGTCAAAATTAAAGGAAAGAATGAAAATAGCGTACTTTGTTAATTTCCTTCTCTCTTCTAATTTTGTTTCCAAACCAGGGGTACAACTAAGATCGCTCCCACTGTTTTACCAACTGATCCAACAGCCACTGGCAATAATTTCTTAATCTCTCCCTCAAAAGGACGACTTACTTCATATACCCTTCTTTGCTAACAACAATTATTTTAAACTTTCCAAAGAACCATGCAATTGAAAACAACAGAATGAGAAGAAGCCGGAGGATGTATGCAATAGGAAGAATGTAAACCGCATCATGCAAACTTACATTTTCAACTTGGCATTGAATGCGGAAAATCGCTTGATTACTAGGTGTGCGCAGGTCAAGAACCCTATTATTTAGACGGGTATCCTGATTGACACGAACAAGCTGTTCTCCAGCCTACACCCATCAAAAAGCAAAATTGTCATACAGCTTAAGAGGCAGTAAGTACATGAGTACAGTTCATCACAATCACAAAGCATGTTCTCGATCTCCACAAACAATAGGATTGCCTTCCTTACGGCAGCCTTCATCAACTACAAGCACTCGATAAGTTATATGTGAAAGAAATTGTAAACCGATATACCTGCAAAGCATTGTCAATTTCAACTTCACTACGTGCAGCATCTTCAATATTAATAGGTAAGGTAGGCACTGCCTTGCTGATGCAGTAAAGCTTCCTCACTTGAATTTCCACCTGCAATGTCAAAATAGGTTCTTTAAACTACTTATTATCAATATCCTAACAAATTTCACAAGTCATTTCCAGACTTTCCAAATCATAAGAAAGAAAGAAAAAAAAAAAAAAACAAAAATTTGTGCCACATGCCAATGAACATCAAACTAATGCCAATAAAGATAACATTGCCAAACAATTCCAACTTGCTAAGAAAATCCCCAAGTGACCTAAACTAGTGTATATCAAAGATAACACTAGATATCATTACCAAACAAGCATTGAACAGATCAAAGAACCCACTGACTGGAGTTTGCAAGAATACGCTCAAGGCAAAGTGACGAAAGTAAAAAAGATAGCTCCTCCATATGTCGGCCCTGGGAGTCGCACTTCAGCCAAATAGTAAGCATCCCAAGAAGACGACCGGTAGAGAGTGGGGCTTTGATAGAGGATTTCTAACGGTATAAAAGCATATAAACACACATCCATGTATATGAATGTAATTCAGATAATGCATTTATTTACACCTGCTTAGAAGCAAGTGTATATCGTCAGTACCCTAACACAATTTTCAAGGGATGTCTAACAAATGGCAATAAAGGATAACATAATGATCATTTTCCAAAGTTTTTAAGAAATCCCTCACGAAAGCATCCTAAACTAGTGTAATTAAGATCCATGATAAACTTGCACATACAACTGTATTCCCCTTTTTCCTTTCCAAGCAAGGTTCCCATAGACCACAGAATAAAATAGCTCTTCGCTAATGCTCGCAAGAGATTTTAACGGACATGCATAACCTCATAATTTTTCACACACACAAGTAGTCGTTCCACTGCATAATGATTCGCAGCATTGACTGCAAAATATGAACGGTAGATTTCACCTCTGTTTACATACAACTGTAAATGAGAAGTCAATATAGCATACAGCATTTGCAAACGATAAAGAGAATGAACAAACTTATCAAGAGAATGCATATAGGCTATAGCCCTATACAAATACTAGGTGCAGGCTCTTGTGACAATTCTAAGGGCCCGTTTGGGAGCTTCATTAACGGACTTTGGATCATGCATTAATGAATTCTTGTTTTTTCACAGGGAGGGGCTAGAATGCATTCTCAAAACCACAAAATAGGGATACAATTTGAAAAATCACCCCAGGAAGAGTTTTGCATTCTCATTTTCCCCCACGGACGAAAAGACGAAATGAACCCCGACCTTTGATGGAATTACCCCAACCAGAGTAATGAATAACCAAGGGCAACATGGCAAAAAACCAGATTTGATGATTACACTTAAACAAACCTATTGTAAAATCTAATCTGCACATATCATCCAAACTCCCTACAGATTCATAATCACTAATGAATATAATAAAAAAAAATCCACAATTCACAATCTAAAACTGAAAATTCCGAAAAAAAAATTGGCTCCCAAATTATAAGCTATGAAGTAAACAACTGTGGAACTTTAACATTGCTGTGTATTTTTTTTATACCTGCCGAGAAGCACCTTTAATAGGACTATTGGGTACAGAAACAGTCCCTTCAACATCCGCATAGGACTCTCTGCTCAACCCGTTCGCAAACTTAACCATCCCAAGACTAACCAAATCGGGAGCCACCGACAACACACACTGCACCGTACACCCCTTCTCTCTCACGACCAGAAACGCCATCTTCTTACTGACGGCACGAACCGTCTGCACTCGACCCCGCACAAGCACCGTCTGGTCCTTCAGTTCTTCCGTTAGCGCCCCAACCTCTGTCCAAATACGACCCGTGACCTCCTTCGACTGGAGGTTTTCGAGAGGGACCTCGCCGTAATTGGCCGCCAGGGGGTCGGGAGCGTCGGGGGAGGTTCCGGTGGTGGAGGTGGCGGCAGCAGCGAGTTTTCGCTGCTTGGCGGCTTCCTTCTTGGCTGCTTTCTTGCTAAGGGAGCCATTGTCGTTGTCTTCTTGTTCTTTGTCATTGAGTTGGAGTGGCGTGAGATGGGGAGGGGTTTGTGCTTCATTCGCCATTGATTTCTCCCAGTAATCTAAAACAAACCAACGGAGTCATTGCTTGATAGTCTTTTGTCAAGTGCTCAAGTGTAGGACGAGAAATCAGCTATAATAACTTATAATGAATTCGTCGATTTTTTCATGGCAGTGGTTCGAGAAAAAGATGTTTATTGGTAATATGCAAATAAGTTAGATGGAAACAAGGTGAGATGCAAATTCTGCTCCAGAATTCTAAATGGCGGCACTAGCAGATTAAAGCAAAGTAAGGGATGATGTTACTGAAAAGGTGAGGGTAATAATAACAGCAAAGGATAATGGTAAAGAAAATTCTACTGCTAAGAAGCAAAAGCCAGTAGAAACAACGGTGCCTCTTCCCCTGAAAATTTCAAGGAGTCCCACATTCAACGTCAAATTGAAACCAAGGAAGCAGTAGATAATAGTTATACACCACATTCAACTCAAATAAAGAAGTCAAGACAACGAATCTCGTATCCCTCTTCTGAGGGTTTCTCAAATTGAAACTAAACCCTAGTTTTTGTGCAAAGATGATCGAGTAGAAAGATAGCAGCGGTAGAGAGAGAGAGAGAGAGACCTACGAAGAAGCTGCACTCGCGATTCGAAGCTCGTCGGCGGTGGGAATCGTGGTCGCCCTCTGTCACTCTGTGTTTTCTGTATCTAAAGGGGAAGAGGGGAAAGAAATGCATCTAAAGGGGACGTTGTACGTCGAAAAATTCGGCCAATGGAGCATTTCCACGTCATGCCGCATTTCCACGTCATGTCACAGGTTGAACCTATGTCATGCCCCAAAAACGACTTCGTTTTAGGTTAACATTTTAGTTCTAAAAACTCTTGGGTTATTACAAGGACGATTTCAACCCATATCGACTATTGATAATCCGAGACATTCTTCTTATATAAATCATTATAACACATATGATATACGAATATATCGTACATAAAGTACACATGAGTATTTAATCCAAGTGAATTTCTATTTCTTGAAATATAGATTATGATACATTGACTCATATCCCTTTTATATTAATAACTCCCGATAGGCTTTAAGTACACTTTCTATCTATCTGAGTGATATTTTAATGATTTGAAACATTCATATTTTAAAATGCAAAAAAATAAAGATCATGTAAAAATTTCATTAATGAATTTATATTTTTTTAAAATAGGTTTGGCTATACTGAATCAAAACCAATAATCCGTTTGACAGTTGGTATAAAGTTGCGACAGACGCCCTTAAGATTAAGCTTCTGCAATGAAATCGGTGGCTCCTCCTCCTCCTTGTCATCTCACCTTCGCTGCTGCTCTGTCGCCACCCAGATTTTACCCACAAAACCCTAGTAGGTTTCGCGTATTGTGTTCTCCCCCTCATCAATCTCGATCCGTAAGCTTCTTCTATTTCTTGCAATTCCTTCGTCCAATTATTCTCTCTCTTTTGTTCTTTTGTTTCTTTTGTTTTGTAGTATCTTGTTTTTCATCCTGTCTGTCACCTTTCTTTTTAATTGCTCAGAAGATGGGAATCACGGATTCAGATTCAAGACCCACCAAATACAGGCCCGGAATCTTAGATGACCTGTTCCTTAATTTGTTCCGTAACAGAATGGTACATGTGAGTGACTACTTCCAACTACATTTTCAGCTTAATTTCCTTCATATCTGTTTGCTGGCTAAGCAAATGGAGGACAATAATAACATAATTACAAGTATCCAGAATATTTTGCTTCTCTTCTCTTTTACCCTATGTAGAATTGTGTTGGTGAAAGTTTTTCTATGCTAATGTTCCGAATTCCCATTCTTGATTTTGTTTCAGTATCCTGCATTTTCACTTCCCGTATACATTATATGAGATATAGAGATCCGATATCATCGTGGGTAATAGTTTTGATGCATGACTGATCTTACAGGTTTGAGTTTTCTTTTCTTTTCTTTTTTCTGTTAAGGGGAAATTAACAGGAGGTTGGATGGGATTCGGAGAAGCCTGGATACGACGGACTAATTGAAGTCGCTAACCGTCTCATGATGAGAAGAAGTAACCCTGAAACCAAAGAAGCCGCGGTAGCTCTTTTCTTTTAGCATTACTAATTCATTTATTCCAAGATTTCTTACCCATTATAGTTATGTCTCATGGTGTAATCTTCCGGCCAATTGAATAGGATATGGTACTGCCAATCATTAGTAGCTTTTTTGTCGTGTGGTAGGTTCGGATTTTAAGAGCACTGTTTCCACCATTTTTGTTAGAGCTATATCGAATGCTTATAGCTCCTCTTCAAGGAGGGAAAGTTGCTGCAATGATGGTTGGTGAGTTTATCATTCATGTACTCATAGCCAAGTTGGTGTTTCGTTTTGATTGCCTTGTGCTGCAAAATTTGCATCATTAAATGTTTCTTGTTTCTATAGCAAGAATGACTGCACTATCTTGTCAATGGCTTATGGGACCTTGTGCTGTTAACAATGTGGACCTTCCTGATGGATCCTCCTTGAGGAGTGGGGTAATGGCTGCAATCCAATTTGTATGGCTTTTCTACGAGATTGTATTTGTTGACATGATTTTGAATCTTCATTTTAGGTGTTTGTAGAGAGATGCAAGTACTTGGAGGAAAGCAAATGTGTTGGAATTTGCATTAATACATGTAAGCTTCCCACACAGGTCAGTGCTCGCCAAACTTACATCTAGAGAAGCAGTTGTATGCATCTTATCACCTCAAATGTTTCACAGTTAGTAATCATGTGAGTAACACCTAAGCATTGTGCAGAAAGGTAGGGATGTCAAACAGGGTTCTCATCCCTCGGTAGTTTTGGGCTGTTGACATAGAAAATTTAACTTCACATTGAGGTCACCCATCAGCATATACCAAGGATCCATTATGTCTGTAGAGGGGAATGACCAATGTAGTTCCATTAGCCTCAAGGAAGTGTATTAGCAACCAGATTAGGAACAAATATGTCATTGACACTATTTTCTTCTCGTGGCATGATACTTTGTTATAAACTTTGGACATTGGAACTATATCTCAAGAAGAATTACACTGTCAGACATACCATAGGCTTCAGTGCTACAAAGCAATTGGGGTGGCATAGTTGGTGAATCCATGATTTTGTATGCATGGAAGACCGGACCCTCTCTCTCTCTCTCACACACGCACACCCAAAACAGGCACAGATGTATTTTTATCAGTTCTTTGCTTCCATCATAATTGAGGACTAACATTGTGAAGGTGGTGGTTTTTTTAGACTTTCTTCAAAGATTACATGGGGGTTCCTTTACTGATGGAACCAAATTTCAGCGATTATAGCTGTCAGGTAATGTTATTTGTTTGTCAAGCAGTAGGGCCTAAGTACTTGGGACGTACAACCTCATCTGTCACCAACTGTAATGTATTATTCAAATAAATAATCTAACAGTCTAGTCTATTCATCATTTTTTCCTCCTAAAGAGGTTATTACAATTTACCTCCTCCTTAACTGTGTGACTGAAACATTTAGCTTCCACCATCATGGTGACCCACAACATCATTGCCACTGCCATTTCAAATTCACCAACAGGGCCTCCTGACACCTTCCCTTTCGATAACCATCATTTTTTCCTCATCCTCATTCCAAATTGCATTTTGTCAATACCGTTCTAGTTTGTGTTTTTTTTTTTTTCCAAGTACCCTAGGAAACAAGGTTTGTGTCTCCAGTGCAACATTTCCTAATTTCTTGTCAGAATATTTAGCAGAACCGGAGCAAGTTAGATTTGAACTTCATGAGGCAATCCGTTCTCTCTTGTTCCAAAGACTTTCCAGTGGAGATTCAAGTTAGATACTTCCCATGAGCCTTTTTTGTTTTGTTTTGTTATAAAGGAAAAATTATTGACAACAGATTTCCGTACAGCTCCCTAGTTGTTGAAAGATGCATAGCATATGTCTATAATAAGCTACAAACAGCTTTGCCTCATACTCCACTCGTGTCCTCATTAGATTTTTCTTCAAAGTGAATATTTGGCGAATACAAAGCCGAGTGAAGAATTAGCATATTTTTCTTGTCGCTTCATCCATGGAATTAGTAACACAATATTAGTTTTCAACGGTGCAGTTTAAATTTGGGGTGCTGCCTCCCCGACCTGAAGATGATGATGCCCTGCAGGAGCTTTGCTTAGAGATATGCCCAAACGCCCGTAGACGCAGAGAATTCGTCCGTAGTGTGGATGTGATGCAATGTCCCAAGGCATGAAGTTGCAGGAGCTGGCCTGAATATCTTGCCGAATGTCTTGTGGGAATCATGGATAATATTTCTGTATACATAAACCTGTTATAGCAGAATTCCCAAGGTCACGAAATACTCTACTTTCATCTCCATTTAGATTCGAAGGTTTGTTGCTATACTGTCAGTAGACAGTTTTGGAATACGAATTACATCATCACATATACCTACAAGCTGACTCTTGACCTTACTTTGTGAACCCTGTATTCATATTTCATATCATCGCAACTTGAAGTTGAACCACGTATTCATATTTAATACCATCACACCACCACCTTTCAAATCTCAATATCCTGTTTGCTTTATTGAACTTGCCCTTCTTAAAGCACGCCATAGGATTTCTCTCGCCTTTCATTTTTTTCCCATTCGCACATGTTGGTTCTTTATGAAGTTGTACGAGAGGCCGTAAGACAAGAAGTACCGAAAAGTGACATTAAGAGAACAGGCCAGCAAAACTACAAATCATCGGCTGTGATTAATGAAAATCACAGATCAATGACCCCTTCCATGTATGGTGAAAGAACCTAAAACGAAAGTTATAACATTCAATTCAATACCCCACAAGAAGATATGAGGATAGTTCCGTATCTAAATCATTTCATAATTGTACACCAATGTAGAGGGGATTAAAAACCAACACAAAGCACCAAGGCAAATTATTGAGCATGGTACAAATACAGACAAGATCAAAAGTTGAACTAAAAGGCAGCTATCACTCCTGTACAAGCAGATATTTCGTTCACTAAAAATCATTGGTCCCAACCAGAGCGTCTGCGCCTTTCCTTGGGTCTATCTCTCGAACTGCAAATCAATGAAGAAAGACAAGATTAGGATCAAATTAGTTTCAGCAGAGCACTAGTATCACTTTAAAAAAAAAAAGTCAGAGATTAAAAAGAAAGTCACCTTTCCAAGTTCTTGTGACTTGCATCTTCCCTGGAGCTCTGATAAATAGAGTGTCCCCCTGACATAGGAGCAGCAGCAGCTGGAGTCGTAGGAGGAGCAGCAGCAGCCGGAGTCGACAAATTGGTTGCCCAAGCAGCATTTACATCACCACCTATTGAGCCTCCAGAAACAAAACCGCGTAACGGTGTTCTCTTGTTGGCGTTGGTGCCTGAACTGTTAATGAAGCCCTGATTTTGAGAATTAGATGAAGCAGCCACAAATTTGCTTTTAAACTGTGTCATTCCAGTTCTCTGTGAACTAGCAGCAGCAGCAGAGCGACTTGGGGCAGTGCTCGATTTAGTATTAGTGGAGTCTGGACTGTATCCAATGCCCAAACCGTAATCCACACCACGCACGCCTCGATTGCCACCTCCACCCCTTCCTTTAGCCCTTTTCCCACCTGCACGGGCATTAAGCATCTCATAAGAAAAATTCAAAGATTTTTCAAAACCTCAAAATGAGACATCAACCCCTTTCAAGTGTAAAGCTTATCTGAATTCGCTTTTTATCAACGAGTAGAAGACAGAGGTCAACTGTGCACAGGAACCTTCGAAGTTTTAAACTGGTTCCTTGTGGCGTTGGGGGACGAGGGGAGGAAGGGAAGGGCCTTATTAAAAAAAATCACTGACAAGTTCACAACACCAAGTTGATTCTCAGGCACAAAAGAACCAAACTTTTCATGCACATGAGCAATTAATGTGCACGCTATTGATCGGAAATCCATACCTCCTTTTCTTGCATCACGCTTGGATCTGAATCTCCCATCCTAGTGATTTACAAGGTAAATGTTACTCAATAATTGCAAAATTAGACACGTAAAAATCAAGCAACTTTGACAAATATCAACACATGAAGCAAGAAATGTAAAACCGTAAACATATGAGCAGTGGAAACAAATATCCAAACTAAAAGTTTGAGGTGGGGCACCAATTAAGAAGAAAAAATAAAATCGCATCAAGTGGATTTTCCATGAGCAACAAAGACAGCTGAAAGCTCTAGATCAATAACTTGGTTTAGGAAGTAGATGTCACAGGGAAAAGAGGAAGGGATGCAGACAAGGGGTCAGGAAAGCATAAAATAAATGATTGGCAAGGATTCAGGCGAAAATATGAGATCTGATGAATCAGAAAGGAGGCCACAAGTAGAAAGGCTTAATGTGATAAAAAATAATAATAATAATAATAAATAAATAAAAGAGAGTAAAAAGCTTAATAGTCAGTTTCTCTCATGAAACATTGTGAATGTACCAGTTTTCACAACACGGTCATGACCGAGATCCGGTCAAATAACCCAGAGTGAATATGAATACCAGATTAAGTATCGTCTATTTCCCCTTCTGGACATTGCCAATTCAAAAATGATGATAAACTTCAGAAACAAAGGTTTTTCTTTGGACAGTGAATTATAACTTCAAACTTGTGATTATGCAAAAAATGCTACGGTCACTTGTTCATCAAAGTTGCAGGAATAGGTATTCCAAATGGTATCATATGAGTTGGCGTATTCTAACTGAGTAACTGGATGTGAATACCCCTTCAATTCAGGCCAAAAGTACTCGAGATATGATGCTTATCCTACAAATCTTTCCACAAAGGAGAATAAGAGACGGAGTGTGTAGTCACTTGTATCACTGATGTACAAAAATAGCCAATGTCTCATTTTTTGGCATAAAATAAACAAGCAATAAAGGAAAAAACATCAAGCAAATTACCTTCATAGCAAGATCCATCAGTTCCGCCGACACATTTTGATCAGCAGCAACTAAACTGTTAACCAGTTCACCTGCAAACCGAGCCTCTTTCTGTGTGATAAGAGTGTATGCGGTTCCATCTTTGTCACCAGCACGGCCTGTTCTTCCTATTCGATGGACATGCATGTCCATGTCCCTGGCTACATCAAAGTTGACTACCGACTTAATTGACTTGATGTCAAGACCACGGGCAGCAACATCTGTCGCAATAAGAACATGATATATTCCAGATTTAAACTTTTGCAGTATATCCATACGAGAAGCCTGGTCTTTGTCACCATGAAGAGCTGCAACTTTAAACCCCCTCTGATCCAGCTGCGATTGAATCTCATCCACTGCAGCTTTTTTCGAAGCAAAAACTAGAACATCACCATTGTCAATGAGACCAGGTAGTTGTTCAATAAGCCATGACAGTTTCTCAGCATCAGAAGGAATTACATGAACAACTTGTGTAATATCCTCATTGGCCGTTCCCACCTCTCCCACAGTAACTCTGACAGGATCGGTGAGAATTTCCCTGGCTAACTTTTCAACTTTGTGGGGCATCGTTGCTGAAAACAGCAAGGTTTGACGGTCTGGCCTAATCTGACCAACGATGGACCTTATTTGTGGCTCAAATCCAAGGTCAAACATCCTATCAGCCTCATCCAGTACTAGGTAAGTTGCTCTGAACATTGTCAGAGCCTTCATTTTTAGCATGTCTATCAATCTTCCAGGAGTAGCAACAACAATCTCACATCCTGCTTTAAGCTCTTTGAATTGGTCAAGCTTGGACATTCCACCATAGACGGCAGAGACACGTATACCGTGTGATTTTGCAAATTTCTTTGCCTCCAAGTATATTTGCTGCGCTAGTTCTCTAGTGGGTGCACATATCACCCCAATAGGACCATCATCTTTCTCAAGTTCAGGCTGATCCATAATATGGACAATCATAGGAAGCACAAAAGCAGCAGTTTTTCCCGAACCAGTTTTTGCAATACCAATGACGTCTCTCCCAGATAGCACGATTGGTAAAGCTTGGCACTGTATGGCTGTAGGCTTTTCATACCCTTGTTTCGCAATAGTTTTCATTAACTCCATAGAAAATCCACAATCTTCAAAAGTCTTAATTGGCCTTGGAACATCAAAACCAGAAACACGAATCGCCAAGCTCTTCTTGTATTCAACAACATCCTGCTCACTCATTCCTGCATTAAGGGGGGGAATGGTCATCAACTAAGTTCCAAACATAAAGGTATCTCAAATCAAAGCATTCATGAATTGACACGAGGAACAAGAAAATAATCGATATATTTAGCACAATACCAAGTTACATAATCTAAATCCTCAACTCAATTATATAAAGAGAGACTTCTTGACTCAGACACAGATACATAGCTACTAAATTGCTAAGCCAAACTTTGAAGGTAAAAGCCAGTACGGTTTTCATCGCGGCTTGTATAATGCACACAAAATGTATGAATGATTAATTTGTGATGAAGGAATTTCGCAATCAAGGTGTATCTATCATGACCAAAAATCCATATTTTCTAGCAAAACTGAATGGCCCACATTTCATCCTATACAGAAGCAGATACGATATTTTTCTCATTATACTTACACCCTCAACAGTTAATAGTGCTGTTATTCCTAGTCATACAGTGCAAATAAATAAACTGTCCTCCATTTCCCTTCCTTTTCAAACATAATCTCCCTTCATTCCCTCTGTTCATCTTTCCAGACTTTTCAGTCGTCCTACTTTTGCTTCCTACCGAGTCAACGGTAACACCGTATGCGACATCTGGAAGTTAGCACGGGGGGTGGCACAATACTCCTTCTACCATACAATCCATTAAAGCACAGGTTTCATAATTACAATAACCAGAACACGTATACCAAATGATTCAATTACGTGTTTTCAAACAGATTAAGGTTTTCAGCGTCTAGAAGCCATTCCCTGTCGTAATGCGAGCTAATAATACAGCTAGGAAAAGAGACAGCAATAAGGTTAAATATCTTCTTCTTTCCTTTGCCCTATATCTGATTACTGATGTAACCTGGAAGCTCCCCAAGCCACACGAGATCACACAAAACTGAAAGTAGCACACAAACAGATAATATAAAGAGAAACTGCAACTTTTCTATTTCATAAAACACTCGGAAAGGATAGATAAAAGAGGAAGAGAGGGGAGAAGACCCTAGAACTACTAGGGGGCCTTGAAACCAGAGATAAGGGGGAAGAAACCCTAGAATACTAGGGGGCCTTGAATCACACAAGGAGAGGAAGAAAGAAGGGGGAGGATAGGGGAAGAAAACATGGAACCACAGCCCCAAGCAAACACTATAATTTCTCACATATTTGGCCTCCCTCTAATGAAAGCCTTACAATCATGAATCTAGGATAATTCCAAACAAGTACATACACAACTCCAACTGGTAAGATCTAGCTAATAAAAACTTCATAACAACATAGACGTCTATCCATAACAGAAAATCATAGGCATAAACTAGGTTGGTGAAGTGCCCTCGTATTGTACTCACGCCACAAAACAATATGAAGTTTGCAGCATAACCACCTTGAAAAAAAGAGGACATGCAAAAGGAAAATGGAGGACAAGATGATCAATTAAACCTGAAAAAACACAATTCAAAAGCATTCCGCAACAACGGTCTGAATCTAGCTCCTTCCTGCACATCCCTTAATTTTAAGAACCACGTCCTGGAATCTAAAGGATGGTCTTACTTGCACATCCTTCCTGCACATCCATCCTTTAGATTCCAGAACGTGGTTCTTAAAACTAAAGGATGTGCAGGAAGGACCTAGATCCAAACTGTTGTTGCGGAATGTTTTTGAATTGTGTTTTTTCAGTTTTAACTGATCATCTTATCCTCCATTTTCCTTTCCAGGTCTTCTTTTTTCAAGGTTGTTATGCCGCAAACTTCATATTGTTTTGTGGTGTGAGTACAATACGAGGGCACTTCAACAACCTAGTTTATGCCTATGATTTTCTATTCTGGATAGACGTCTATGTTGTTATGAAGTTTTTATTAGCTAGATCTTACCAGTTGGAGTTGAGTATGTACTTGTTTGGAATTATCCTAGATTCTTGATCGTAAGGCTTTCATTTGAGGGACGTCAAAGATGTGAGAAACTATAGTGTTTGCTTGGGGTTGTGGCTCCATGTTTTCTTCCCCTATCCTCCCCCTTCTTTCTTCCTCTCCTTGTGTGATTCAAGGACCACTAGTATTCTAGGGTTTCTTCCCCCTTTTCTCCCTCTTCTCCTAGTGGTTTCAAGGCCCCTGGCAGTTCTAGGGTCTTCTCCCCTTTCTTCCTCTTTTATCTATCCTTTCCCTATGTAATTTCAGTGTTTTATGAAATAGAAAAGTTGCAGTTTCTCTATATATTATCTGTGTGTGCTACTTTCAGTTTTGTGTGATCTCGTGCGGCTTGGGGATCTTCCAAGTTACATCAGTTTGGTATCAGAGCCATAAGCTCTGCGTGAACCTGAATTATGTGCTACTACTGCATCTTCATTTCCAGTTTCAGCCTTTTTCATGTGCATGCCACCTTATTTTAATCTCCTTCTCAGCAACCACTTTCCTATTTCCTGTACTGATCTGTTTCTTCTCTGCACATCATGTGTCTGCTTACTACCTATTTGATTAAATTCTTGTGAGAAACAAGCTGCTTGCTTGGAATACTTGGGACCGGATTCACTACATCCTTGAAGCAAGCTCTCTGTATGAGATCTCCTAATCAGCTACTCTTCTTCTTCTTGTTTTTCTTTTTGTCTCTTATGGTATCTTATTCTCTCCCTTGTTATCTGCTGGATTTCCCATTCCCACTACTCATGCCAGCCCGACACAATTTCCATCACGTTCTCTTCATTATTTTCTACTTGCCGAACCAAGAACCCCCTCTATCATCAACTTTATGTTTCTTCTTTTTTTCCCTATCTGCAAGCTTCTTCCTGTCTTATGCCTGCCTTCCAAAGAAACAAATCAGCATGCCCATTTTTTGGTCAACAAAAGCGGCTTTAATCTATTACAACTTTGAATCCGATGTGCTGTCATGTGTAGTCCACTTGGTCAACAAAAGAGGCTCTAGTATATGACAGAATCTGTGCTTCATTAAATGCTCCTATTGATGTTCTCTCTCTGTTGCTGCAAGCCTGCAAGTGTTGCTTTCGTCATTCCTTCTCTGTTTCTGCAGCACTTTTGCTGGTGCTGCTTCTCTCACACCTACTACAGCTGCCACTAATGCATTCTCCTCCACATTCCACCCTACCCATCACAATCCAACCCAATTACCAGAAGAAAAAGAACTTGCAGCCGTGAAAGAGCGAATTTTATTTTTTTTGTATTTTACTGTTTTAAGGAGTCTATAAATAGAAGTCAAGTCTTTCATTTGGAAGGGGCGAAAGATGTGAAAACTACAGTGTTTGCTTGGGGGCTGTGGCTCCATGTTCTCTTCCCCTATCCTCCCCATTCTTTCTTCTCCATGTGTAATTCAAGGGCCCCTAGTATTCTAGGGTTTCTTCCCCCTTTTCTCCCTCTTCTCCTTGTGGTTTCAAGGCCCACTAGTAGTTCTAGGGTTTTCTCCCCTTTCTTCCTCTTCTATCTATCCTTTCCCTATGTAATTTCAGAGTGTTATATGAAATAGAAAAGTTGTAGTTTCTCTTTAAATTTCATGCTGTGTTCTATTTTCAGTTTTGTGGGGGTGTCGTGTGGCTTTGGAAATTCAAGGTTACATCAATTACTAGTCAGCAAGAGCAAGAGCAAGAGCAGGGTAAGCAGGGTTGAAATGCTCATCAAAAACAAAACAAAACTAGATAACTAAGCAGCGCAAGTAACCATTTTAACTATGAATCTTGCCATGGTATGGAGTAACAGTTGAACAAGATCATCCAACCACATTCTCGACTAACAACACAAATGAAACAAGAGGGTTTTGAATACATGTACTTGAACACTGTGAGGCCTAACAGGAATTATTTTGAAGGCCTAGGGTTTACCTGATATAGAAGGTTTTTCCTCGTAAAAATCCTTATTGAAGGCCTCGTAGTCAATCAAACTATGGTCCAGAGCTGGAATGGGCTCAATCTTCCTCTTGTCAAGCAAAATGGGGTTATCATCAGAATCATACTCGACCATTCCGGCATCGACCGCCTTGGCAGCGGCATAAACCTCCTCATCCGAATCGTACCCAGCATGAAGAACCTCCGAGGCCAGTGTCAACCCTACATCCTTCTTCGCCCTCAAGAAACTCTCCATTGGATCATCCTCCTCTTCGTCGTCCCTATACTTGTCTAACTTCTGTGTCGGCTTTGGAGGCTGTGCAGCCTTCATCTCCTCCTGAATCCCCTCCATGAACGCGTCGAGAGGGTCGATTTCGTCGCCGTCATCCTTCTTGTTGCTTTGAGCGATGTCGTTTGAAGCGTCTCGGTCGTCGTCGTATTCGATGTCGTCCACGTCAGTGTCTTCGTAGTTGTCGTGGCCGCCGCCGGAGCGAGACGAAGGTGGGACGTAGAGTTTGGGAGGAGGTTGGGAGCGCTCGAAATTGTAAGTTGTTTGACGATTTATGCCGAAGCCTTCGAATCCGAACTTCCTCTTTGACATCTGTGATTGGCGGGATGAAACCCTAAATTGGTCGCTCTAACTAAACCCTAACTCGTTGTTTCTACCAGTACTTAAAGATGAAGGAGATTGATATAGCGATGTCTGAAACTGGTATTGATAGCCTACGGTCTCGGGCTCCAACACGATGCGGAAGGGATTAGATCTGGGTTCTAAATTTTCCAAAAACTAAAATGTTACTCTATTATGACCGAAATTCAATTTTTTTTTATTTTGGGAACTACTACTACTATGTTAAATATTTTTAGACGGTTAAAAGTTTGTACAAGATAAACTAATGCAATTTTTTTTTATCATAATTTTTTACTTTTTAAATCCTCCCTTCAAAACAAGTTAAAAAGCCACAAAAGTTTGACATCAAACCTAAAAAACCCCCACAAAAAAAAAAAAACAAGGTAAAAATAAATTTTAAAAGTGACTTCTAGCACTGACCCTTAAAACATTCTTACAATCCTTCTATGCCGTTTTTCAAAAAAATGGTCACGCGCACGGCACATCACCATGTTGGTTGTACAATAGCTGCTTGGTTTTCCATATACACTAGGGGCATGTTTGATTATTTGATAGGAGGTTTGAGAGGGGATAGGATTATTAAGGAGGTGGATTTTTCAAAATACATGTTTGGTTGGATTTTTTGGGGGAGGATTAATAGTCCCAAGGGACTACCAATCTCCAAACCAATGGGATTACCCATACCAAGGGGGGTGTTACACCCAATCCCATCAGGTGGGATTGAAGCAGCCTTTTTTTTTTTTTTTTGTGCAATGAAGTGGGGTTTTTTTTTGGAGAAAAAGTGGTGTAAATTTTTGAAACTCATCACTATA
>JAXBDA010000434.1:0-86662 GCA_036023075.1 Gaultheria prostrata | reverse complement strand
TCTCATATTTGACCCATATGAGATTTTGTGGGACAAATATGAGATTTTGTGACTTATATGAGATTTTGTGGAACATATATGAGATTTTGTAACTGGCCATATGAGATTTTTTGGCACATATAAGGTATCACTAAATCTCATATTTGACCATATGAGATTTTGTGGACTTAAATATGAGATTTTGTGGCCTTATATGAGATTTTCTGACTACCCGTATGAGGGTGCATACCGTATGCACTTCATACTTCTAGCCACAAAATCTCATATTTTGAGTCACAAAATCTCATATGGAGCAATTTGTAGGGGGTGCGCATAGTAGCATTACCCGCAAAGAAATTTTCAACGGTAAATGGAAATCCATTTTTTGTCGACGTAAATATACAACATGTGTTTTCAATAAATTGTCACTAAATTAAATACTCAATAGGCGTCAACAGGACGGTCCAATTCTGGGTACGAGATGATCTATTTTCAATATTTATAAAATGACAATTTGGATTTAGAACGTTGCTCGCTATGAAGACAACCAAGAGACCGTCAGCATATATAAGGCTCGTTTGTTTGACGGGAGATAAAATAATGGGATATAAAATTCTTTGGAATATGGGTGGGATATGAAAACTTTGGATATTACTCAGGATATCAATGGGTGGAGAAAAAATATATCCGGTGTTTGTATTCAACGGGATATAGCCACTGGAAAACACTTTTTTGTTATAGCACAAAGCCAATAGGGAGAAATCCCCTCCAAATCGCGTACGGATCGGGATAAAAACTTGATGGGGATATGATATCTCATCCAAATTAAGGATAACAAACACCTAATTTTGAATATTCTATATCCTATCCCACCCTCCAAATCCCACATAACAAACAAAGAGTTTAGTAGTAGACAATTGGGTAATGGCCTATATGGGGATAAATTGGATAGTGACTACATGAATTTGTTTTATTATTTATAAATAAATTGTAACTTTCACAAATGGGTCCCAAAAATCTCAAGTCAACAATCAACATTCTCGTATTAGCTGTCCAAAGGCATACTCAATCCAATATTATGTAATTGTTTTTATGAATAGAAATAATAGCACGAAATCCGACCGCATGGAGAAAATATTTAGATATTCGAATATATAAGTATCGTTCGCAATTTTGTTCTGAAAATCTGCTTCGTGTTTCCGACCACATGTAGAAAATATTTAGATTGGAATATATGAATATTGTTCGCAATTTTTTTTTTTTTTGGTAAGTGTTATTGTTCGCAATTTTGTTTTCATTGTTTTTCAGATTTTGAGTTTTGATTTATTGTATTCATATTTTTAATTAGTGACAAAAAGTCAGATCGTCTTTCCTTTTATACAATCGTTTAGAATAGTTATCCCTCTTTATCACATTCCCAAAAATCTGCTTGACAAATATGGAAGAAAAAAAATTAGTGAAAACAAGCATAATCCCACCCATTATGCATTATCTTATACTTCAATAATCTAGAATGATTTCTCTCTTATTCCACAATCTTCCCAATCAAACATGGTATTCAACCCGCGTAGAAATTTTCAAAGTGATTAATAAAATTTTCTCTCTATTCTCCGAAAAACCCGCGCAGAAAATATTTCTCAAAATAAGTCAAGGTGCTAAACGTCACTTTTATAATTTGTCACTTTTATTCCACAATCTTCTCATTTTTTAGTTTTGCTAAAAGTTTAACTCTCGAAGAAAATCAATAATTCACAAAAGTTTAACTCAAAACTAAAAAATACAAAAAAATAAATTGAATAAAAAATACTAAAAAATACAAAAAAATAAATTGAACAAAAAATAAATTCTAAAGTAATTTTTAGCACCGTGAATTATTTTGGGAGAATTGTCGCAAAGTACTAAAGTTCTGGAAAGTCTTTCGACTCAGAAATGTCAATCAATTTAAGTTCAAACAGAACTTGTCTTTTTCCTAAATCTTGTGTGAAGAGAAGCATGGCAAGATCTGTTGTGAAAGGGGGCTTTTAAATTGACTTTTTGTTTCCGTGTCTTAAATGTGAAAAGCTACTTCATAGTAGGCTTATAATTGGTGATAACTACGTACTTAAATTGACCATTCAGGTTTTGTCTAGAAGCTTTTATTTTTGTGACTTCTCTTTTATTCGTAGAGCCGTCAATTCTGTTGCGCATACTTTGGCTAGTAAGGTTTTACTTGGGATGGGGTATGGTCGTTTGACCGAGTCACACCTTATTTGGCTTCTTCACTCCCTATCTAGGGATGAAGTGTCCTCTTGATGTACTGGATATTTGATCAATAATATCACCTGTTATCGTTTTGAAAAAAAAAATTTGACAACGTTAACTAGTGTGTTACTGAGTGGACTTGTTCGTTTGAATTTTCGAAACCCGGTTCCGAAAACCCTCCCTTGTTCGGTTTTCCCAATGAGTTTTGTGCCCCCCTTTTTTTTGAAGAATTTTGAGAACCAGTTCTCAAAACCCCTTCCAAACAAGGTGACTATGTTGCTGTTTAATATGAAGCTGTCCTTGAAGCAATGCCAATTCAATCCAGCTTCATTTGATGTAACTTATGTGACCAGGTTCTCATAAAATCCTCAGCTGATATAACTCTTTTTTTTTTTTTTTTTGTTAACCAAGTATTAGAGCCAGCTTACACACATCTTGATTAATCACGGGTCCTAAAATTAACAACCGAACAAGCCTCTAGTGACCTAAAGGAGTTAATAACGCTTAGGAGATTTCGAACCTCAGACTCAGGAGGGATATGCGGAACCTGTAGGGTGGGAATGCCCTATAGGGTTGTAGTGCACAATCTCGAGCGTCCAAAGTGTTTTCAACGGTTTAGATTATCTTACAGGTAAATTAATTCAGAATCCTACATTTAAGATAATGTATGAAATCTAGACCATTGAAAACACTTTGAACGATCGAGATTGTGCACTACAAAGTACAACCCTATAGGGCACTCCCGCCCTACAGGATCCCAATTCCGACTTAGGAGGCAGTAAATACCTAAATCATCAGCACAACTACGGTAATTATAAGTATTGACTATGATATTTGTGATGTTCTTATGAGATCATCAACATAATTATAGTTCGATCTGGTTGTTTATAAAGCTTATTTGAAATCGACTCGTCAATAATCAACAATTGAAGTTTTACCATTATTTAAAACTTGTCATTTTGTTGAGTTGGATTGATAAACGAATAAATATGTGTGTGCATGCAAAAATAAAGCTGGGCGAGTTTTGTTCAAAGATTTTCTTGAGCTAAACGCGTTTGAAGTATGCTTCAATATATTTTTAATTCAACTCAAAGTTCAAATATCACAAGTGATGAACGAACCTTCATCGAAGCTTGTGCTACCCATTATGCCGTGTGACGTGTAGACAAATGGTGACCGTAAGCGTTGTTCTAATCCAGTAAAAACTAACTGCAGGTAGCTTACTACTCAACTTGCTTGGCTCGTTTTATAACCCCAGATAATGGAGTGCACGTATTAATTATGACCGAGGGGGAAAACAAAGGTAAAAGAATTATTTTAATTTTGGGCAATTTCACAAAAAGGTGGAATGTATTTAATTTGTGATATATTTTCTTTTGACAACATAATTAGATATTAAAAAACTAGATTAAGAAAAGGGTAATCACAATATCACGTGTGAAAATGATGGGGTTTGCAACTTTTCTCAATAATAACAATAGCAGGGGGGGTTCACAAACTAAAAGGCCAGGGAACCTGGACCAAGAACTAACCAGCAAAAAAGAACATCACAAAAAGGACCCCACTTTTTGGATAAACGAAAGTGAAAGCTCAGAAATAAAATCAGATTCCCCACTTTCCCAAAATTGCATTTTTTCAACTCCTGAAACTTTTCCCTGTGAACCCTAGGCCTCTGATTTATATAGTAACCTCTCTTCTAGTAAAGTAAGTATTAAGGTCCCGTTCCACTAACTCAAAAAGTCAATAATCAGTTTATTATGTTTTTCGAGACAGGTCATCCCCTCACAATACATCACATAAAAAATCACAAAAAACCAACGCATTTTTCGAGCTCTCACATAAAAAAGTCAAAAAACCAAAAAAATCAAGTTAGTGGCACATTCCTAAGGAGGAGTGGACATTTTGGTAACAGACTTGACTTGCTTCAAGAATTACGGCAAGAACAATGATGGGAACGCAGTTTTAAAATGAAACTCCAGACGTCACAACTGTATTCAGATTTGTTTCATGCAAGTAGAACCATATACATCAAACTGTTTCGGATGCAATTGTGTCCGGAATTGTGTACGAAAATTGTGTTCGTGGACTTTTCCCTATGGCAAGCTGGATTTAGGTATGGACGTAGTAGATTGGTATGTTTTTGTTCGTGTGCTTGTACTAGGTGCAGTTGCTGATATTTACATACCTTATACTTTTACTTATTGTGTTTTCAATTTCACCCCTCCAGTATTTCCATTCTCTTTCTCTCAAAAGATTCTTTCAGTTCACCCCCTGAAAAAAATCAAATTTGCCTAAACACTCATTAATTTCCAACAATAGCGTAAATCACTCTACGTTCCATCTCATTTTAACTCTAATCTTTGTATTCTCCTCGTCAAAATAGTGTACAAAGGTGACACTACCATCGACTTTAACATACTGACCAAAAAATACAATAACTCTCTTATTCTGTGTTCAACACTCGACTAGTTGCCCTGATTAAATCCTTGGTTCTGCTGCCATTTAGTTGGACGGTACCCACAAAATGACCCTTTTCGTAATAACAGAGTTTGAATGGAATTTGACCAATTTTCATCTGTGACATTGTTGTCAAAACAACTTATTGTTGACCAATTTTACTAGAGTTCGAGCTTCGGCAGAGGCGTTTGGGGTTTAGGGCTATAGATAACTTCTAAACCTCCTCTGGATTAACTCACTTACTCCCCTGCTAACCCCCACTGATGTATATCGAATGACAAAAAAAAAATGATATCTTTATTTTACTATTTGACTAATTTAGCAATGAACATTTTGTATACGTGATAAAAACAAAAACCAAGCATATATACATATATATTGTATATATGTATCTTGCTTTGTTTAATAGGCATGCAGTTCGTTATAAAATGAGACAAAGGGTGGTGTTAATTAATACTACAATTAAACTAAGCACAAAAAATATTAGATAATCAATGCTTGAGCCACTCCATTATCTTGGTCACAGATCAAGCACATGGTGGCCCAATTTCCATAAAATCTGGCCTATTAAATTAACTAAGGGCACCCCAAAACTTTAAATACATGCACTTACATGATCATAATCTCATATTTCTTGGCAGTCGCCCCTATATATTTTAATGGTAAAATTTTGATTATAAAAAGTTAGAAATAGAAACGATTTCAAGTCAAACCATGAAAAATACAAGGGAAAAGGTTTTGCATTTTATTTGCTACTTCCAAGGAGCTACTACTTTATTTTTATTTTTTTTTATAATTAGGTGTCCGGTCAGCTTTCACGCACCTCGACTAATCTTTTTATTGAGAGTACCTTGGAAGTGGTTGCAACATATGAAGAGGGCTATGAATGATTTGTCCGCATGCCTACCAATTTCTAATCAAATTACAAAGATATTCTTTTTTGGTGAGTCTACAAAATTATCGGTTTCAATGAATCCTTTGGATAACCCACAAAACCAAGTTTCCCAATTTCTAATCAAATTACAAAGATATATTCTTTTTTGGTGTGTCTACAAAGTTATCGGTTTCAATGAAACTACTAACGTTCGATGTTATCAGGATGGACAAAGTGTACAAAGCTCTCGTCTAGACCAAAAATTCAAAAAATAAAAAACATATGTAGCTTTATCTCGAATTTTTTATGCTAAGAAAGAATATTACAATCCCTTCTTTAAAGCGAAAATTAATATTGGACAAATTAATAATGCTTGGAATCTTACATGTCTCAATTACATCTAAATTAAATAAACCTCCTCTCTTTTTTAATAATGTATAATTTTTCGAGTTAACTTGTACGCGTCTGAGATTAATTTCTACAGTTCTTCTGCATATGTTTCATATCTCCACAAGCAACAGAGGTTCTGAGGATGGGAGAAAAAGCCATATGGTGTCACATGGGTGTTGACATCTAGGAAAATGACCCAGATTTGTTCTGATTGTCCCACTGTCATTATTATAATTTTGGAAAAATTATTATATGGTCTTGGGACACAAGGCTGGTGTCCCAACATCTTTTTCCACTACACATTTATACGGGATCTAGGTCCCAATATCTTTTTCCACCACACATTTATACGGGGCCTAGAGCGTTAAACTCCACATAAATTTGTCAATTACTCGAATAGTTACTCAATAATTTTTGTCAAATTTTCTTCATATACAAAAGTGACAACAAGCATTTTTATCCACCTCCCAACCAACAATTTTGCACACCCTAATGGCCCAATTTGCCCAAGGTGAGGCAAGAAAAAAACTGAACTGTTTGCGAACCGACGAGGCTCGACTCGATAATTGCTTGCTTCGCTCAGTAAATAAGTTAGTTCGAATATAATCTTTGGCTTACTTTAGTAACTAAACCGAGCTCGAGTTAACCATAGCTCAACTCCGGTAGATAAGCCCGGTTCGTATGTATCGGCTCGATTTGTTTTATTTTTTTCCCAAAGGATCAACCGCACATCCATAGAAGCCGAACTCTATACCTCGCTCTCCAAGAGAGCACCACACGACCATTGTGCTCTACTTGTTTATAGAGACTTATTTTGTTACTCGAACCAAGTTTAAGTTCTTAAATACGAATCAAGCTCGAGCTTACTAAATTTCAATTGAACCGGATATGAACACCCTAAAACTCGGCTCGATAAAAAGCCTTTGCAGACGCTTACGTGATGGTAGTGGAGACAGCTGGGGTGGGGATGGAAATTGGAACATGGAAGGGAGCGCACTCAAAGCCGCGTTTGGGGTCCCCGAGAATTATTAAAGAGGAAAAAAACATTTGGTTCTGGTATGTATGAAAACGCTGATAAAACCTTGGACAATTCATACACGGAGATATGATGTCATTCCTTTGCACCAAAAACACTGCTTAAACCTTGAACAATTCAGAGACCAATAATGGTAGGGACACAATAACCGGCTATAACACCAACCACAACAGTCTACGCAACACTGTATAATTGGTAATGGGATAATAAGCACTTTGAAAATACTTTGCAACCCCCAATCATGTGGAAGCGGGGAAGGTGCAATGCGCCAAATGCGTTGCACCGTGCAGCACACATGCGAACCGTCCAAAAGTGTTTTCAACGGTTCAGATATAGGTAAAACCCTTCCATTAAATCTGGACCGTTGCAAACGCCTTTGGACGGCTGGAACGCTGCGCTGCACGTCGTAGCACATTTGATGCACTGCAAGGTCTAGTTGGTGTTGTAGCCGGTTATCGTGTCCCTAGCATTATAATTCACACGCTGAGCTATGATGTCATTTCTTTGCAGCAAACAACACCGCACGAATTATCATTTAAAACCAAAAAGGATATAGGTCTGCCATGACCTGGTCTTCTACAGTAAAATTGAAAAAAAATAAAAAATGCACTCTGGTATTGTCAAATGTGAGCCTATGAAAAAAACCTCACGCTTAATTGTGAGCTAGAGTTCCTTAGAAAGTTTGAATTGAAAGCAAATGCATTGACCGGGAAGCTTTATCTTGCCATCTATTTGCGATTTGGCATGAAAGGTAGCTACACCGGTCGCTCCCTCCTCTATATTTTTGTTAATGAAATTTTATATGTGCATATCAAACGCGTTTGGTCGCTCTCTCCTTTATATTTTTGTTAATGAAATTTTTTATGCGCACATCAAACGCGTTTGTTTTTGACGGTTTGAATTAAGAATCATAAGGTTGGATTCATGATAGACTCTTTTATCTTTCTCAATATAATTCCAGGTGCCATTGCGTGAACTTGATTTGGACTATAATGCCCTTTAGAGTAACAAATGTCCGCGACTAGTTTAGTTGGTCAGTGCTCCACTCAGATAATTTATTCCGTTGGGCATGATGTTATCCTTGACCAAGCGTTTTTTGTGTGGGCTTCAACAGTATAGAAAGTAAGCAGTTGAGTGTGGGCTGAGGCCGAGGAACTTTCCATCATTTCTCTTCATTGTAAGCAGCTCTGGTTGAAATAGTGTTACTCCAAAGGCCCTGACGCCCCATCTGTTTGACGGGACTACCGACAAATGGATCTATAATCTCACCGTATTTGATAGTGATCGCAGTCCCTGCTAATATTCGGTGAAACAAACGGGCCAAGAGTATTGAACGCAATTACCACAGGGAAAGCAGTTCAACTGCTCATGTGAAACTGGACAGAAAAGTGGGTTTACATAAAGCGAAAACTCGGGTGCATAGCATAATAGCAAGTTTGCAGCCATTGCCTTTGAATTTGAGAAAAAAGTGGGGTAGAAACTAGAAACTCACATGAAAGTGGAATGAACATCATGGCCTTTTCGATTGACCAGATCCGACATGTGATTAGATAAAAATTTCTGTTGGATGTCATTTTCATCATGTAAATGCAGCAATTGGTGGAATAAACACTTACACTTGTACTGTTGAAGCCAATGGGCTCTAAGCCCAGATGACACTACCTTGATCCTCCCAACTAGGTCTCGGGTTCAAACCTCGCTATAGACGAGGTAGTGTTGTAATGGTGATTTATACCCCACATCCCCTTCCCCGTCCCCTAGGTATAGAGTAATCCAAGTTCTCCCAACTTATACAATCCCTTCACTAATGGTCCAGCCATAATCTGAATTTAAACTAATTTTCGCCCAAAAAAAAAAATAATGACATCGTACAATTTGAATATCTCAAAACTCCACCTCCAAAGCCAAATATTTTTCCAACATAATATACACAGCAACCATCAGAGTACATTCACAGCCAACAATTTAGAGCAAAAAAACATAAGGGCACAGTCAAGCAGCTGATAGTGCATGAAAAACCTGAGAAGCTGCAGATCTTAAAGTTAACAGTGTCTTACATGATAACAGAAAAGGGTTATCCTTTACATTGATTCCTATTTTCCTATCGTCTACATATTTACAAATGTTAGAGAATCCAACAGAAGATGTAACCCTAATTAGGTCAATACGAAAGTCACAACCATAGGGCAGTGGTGCCACACACATAACTCACCATAAGCCCATTGTACTCGCAACTTACCCAACTAAGAGAAGAACATTACATATAAACAACCAAAGAACAGCCAAATACACACTTTCGAGGTAGTATTTGTTGCAATGTCAGCAAACTTGGACCATAGTAGGTTAGACTAACACGAATCTGCACCGAAACACAAGTTCAATTGATGTCATGGATCGTTTGGACGCAATTAGTACTGCTGGAAAATCAAGAAAATTAGTAATCATTCATGTTGGACCAATTTCAAGAAGAATTAAATAACTAGTTTTGAATATAATAATCCCTATAGTGCACAATTTGCAGAGTGGACGAACGGTTTCAGTATTAAGCATGTCAGATTTAAACGCAATAAGGACAAGGAAGTTATGTACGCCATTTTTCCAGTTCCCACTGCACATAGTGCTTCTAAAGATTCAATGATGGTTATCCTCTAGCGCCTAGGCATATTCACTCCAGAGGCATAGAATTAATATGTTTCACTTCTCCAGTTAACGTCTGTGTCGTATAATGAAACTGCCCTATCTTATAAAGGCCACCACAGAAGTTCTTTCTAATTACGTCACAAATGGAATGGATCGCTGCCTCGCTGGTGGCATAAGTTCACAGGCTAGTACTATGTAATAAATTGTTTTTGTTTGCTTGAATTTGAAGTGCCATCCAAAAAGTTAGTGAATCATTTAAACAAATGAATACCCAAGGGTCCTTTGCTGTACAGTAGTTTCAACTCTCAAGATCTCGCACATTATGCAGAAATTAGAAAAGGGCAGGTGACTAGTCAACCTGAAATTAGAAGGAACTGCAAAAAAATCATGCAAATAAGCAATGGAAATGAGTAGAACACGTACTAGTCAACATGATCAGGTGTCATGATCTCTTAAATAGATGATGTCGTGCCAACATCTCAGGTATCCCCATTGCAGAAATGCTGGCACAGCCTAAAAGCTCTTGCAGCTTCGCATCACATTGAATCACCATTGGATTCACAGGATCCTGGAAGTAAAGGGAAAAAGAAGAAGTCAATGCCAGTTTACATTGCAAGACTATTTTCTGTAATCTTATCAAAATTATAACACCACGAAATATCTAAACATAAGAGTAACAAAGCGTAATAAACTCGCCACTAGTTCCACAGGAATACTGTAAGAGATGGGAACAAGCAAAAAAAAAATCTCGAAAGTGTAGATTTAGAAAAATGAAAAATTGAACTTATAGCTTCAGAAATGAAGCCATTAATACATTTAAGGATATCCCAACAACTTAGTAATGACTGTAATATGTTAATGTGAAACTATATGAAAAAACCACTAGTCTACAACCTTAAGGAAGCCCATTTACTTTGTGTTTGCGACAGGAATCATTTCTTTGAGTCAACTATTTCTATAACCAAAATTTTCAAGAAAAGAAAGATTTATCACATTTTTCTCAATACATTTTAATTCTAATTGGCATCAGGAGGGAAAATAAAATAAAAAAGACAGCATTTTTTTATCAGAATAAAACTAAACCTGAGTGGACCCTGGAATTGCAACAAACGTACTTCTCAGACCCAAGTTATTGTAGCTAATAAACTATCACATGAAGATCAAAGACAAGCAAAATATTGACTGAGTCATGCTTCGGTTAACCCACCTCGAGGTGGTTGGCTGTTACGTACTCCCAAACACTTCTTAAAACCTCAGAATGCAACATTTCCCTTTGAGTAATACCAAAAAAACTTGCAAGTGCTTCAGATACTATTACAACAGGACCAGATTCAGTACTTTTTGTCCCTGATTCCACTTCCATTTTTGGTTTCTTAGGCGGTTCTGACAGCATCAAAACAATGCAATCAAAGTCACTGGAACAGAAATTTAAGAAACAGAAAAATAAAATAGTTCATAACATAACACCATACTGCGTATACATACTTGTAGGCTCAAGAGGAATAATATGTTTAGAAAGCAACTTATTCATCTTGAACATGTCGGTGCAATCTGTCTCAAAGACCAAACGCAGCTCATCGTTGCAAATTATCTTCCTTTTGTTGCCTGGATCTTGAAGATTGTGTTTCCTTATGTAAGCCCACAACTGCTTCACAATCTGAAACAAACAGAAAGCAACATTAGAGATACCCGTGTTTAAGAAACGCATAAAATATATGTATTCTATCCACGAATTTAAACCTCAGTCCTAGGCAGTTCTGGATGCCCGACAATGGCCTGAAGTTCAGGGGTAACCCCACAAACTTTGTTTAGCCCCCCTGGGCCACCTCTTCTCTTTCTTCCAGTTTGAGAACTGCAAGCGGATGATAAAAAAACACAATCAAAACAGGCCAAGCATCAAATGGCACGTTCCTCCATCGGAATCTCCCAAAGAGAGGTTTTTGCAAAGCTGCAGATTGCTGGTGCGAAGTTAAAGGGTATGAGGAACCCATATGCCGACTACAAATCTTAGGTGAATAATTCCATCTTACATAAAGCAGTGAGAATTGAGCTGATGAAATAGAGCAACCATTTCAATAAAAGCACCAACGAAGGGATAAAAAAAAAATCGAGTTAGAATGGGGGTTGAAATCATTGGCCTTACCAAATGAGAGGGCTGCATGAAGCATCGTGTTTCACATACTTGTAGGCTATATGAGTTACAAATTTGTACTATGGGTAAGCCCCACAGTCTGGAAATAAACACTTCAATTAGCTGTCCCTACAAGCCAAAACAGTTAATATCTACCATCACCTTAGAGCATTCCTCTTTGACAGTGACATTGGCACATTGCAATGCGTCAGAGTTCATGATGCACATAGTCACAACTTCCAAAGGGGCGAGTCAAATCGATATGATAGTTATGATAAAAATAAATAAATAAAATTGGATATGATAGTTGGGTTGAGCCTGAGGTGCCAGGTAAATTACCAAAACTAGGAAATGAACAATTTTGCAAACTTCTGAAAAAGAAATTTGGAGATCTGAAAAAGAAATTTGGAGAGAAGCGCCGGACTTGAAAGGATTTAAATTACGTAGGACCAACATAAATAAATGGAATTGAAAGTACTGGAGAGGTGACGAACAAAACGAAAGAAACGCCAGAGACCATACGATTTTGTTTCTATAGTATCTATACTTGATTAGAAGGAACTAATGATTGTGATCACCTAAATTGAAAGTCTTGGAGAGGTGACGAACAAAACGAAAGTAACGCCAGAGACCATACAATTTTGTTGTCCATAGTCTCTATAGTCGATTACTAAGGAGTTAGATGACCTGAGTCATCGATTCACAAATTCTGCAACTTTGGGTTCATGCTTAATATTTGTAAGATATACACATTGAGATTTGAGAAAGAAAAGGCAACAAGAGGGGTTAAAGCAATGCAGGCCAGGGGTTCAATAGAACTATAGTGCGTAAATGAGATGAACAGACAAATGGGTGAACGATACCAGCTTAAATTAGGAAAATTTGATTGACAGACGTCAATTGTGCAAGGAGAGCTTTTTTACAGCAATAATCAGTACGGACCCAACTCAAAGGAAAGGTCTGACATAAATTTCCATGAAACCAAACTTCAGAGGCCAAACTTACATCCTGAGATCATGTTCTTCAGCAATTAGCACATATAAGCAATATTACTCATCTTATTAGCTTAAAGAAAAAGTTGACTACTGGTGCTTGGCGTCCATTCAGAAGAATTAGTTATTGGGGTAGTTCAACTTTTATGATAAAATAAACAAGAAAAATTAAGATTTGATTTGTTGTTTTCTGTTAAGTAATCCCACATTGCTTGGGGATGTAATGGGTGATCCCTCAATATAATGATGGATGTCTCCGCTCTTTGCCAAGTTTTGGGTTTGATATAAAGTTTACACATTGCTTGGGATGAAATGCGTGATCACTTCATATATGTTGGGACCTCTCTCTAAATTGCGAATTGGTTTTGGGTCGGATATAAAGTTTAATAAATGCTTGCAGCTCCCGCACAAGCATGGGCATTATGTGACTTAGTGAAAACTATATGAAAATACTAAAATACCTCTACTGTTCCTGACATCAATTTCCTCACCAACCTAAAGAACAGTTGTTGAGTAAAAAAAAACGCATACCTCTCTTTGGGGCTTTCAGCCGAGCCGGTAGCAGCACCGGAGGCAGCGACGTCAGAAACGCAGGGTTCCGTCTCCGCCTTCACCAGCGATGGTTGCTGCGGTCGGAAATTAGTGTTTTGGGGCTGAACGGGGTGGAAATTAGGGTTTTGTTGTTGTGGTGGTGGTTGTTGTTGTTGTAGGTGGTGGTGGTAGTGGTGGTAGTGTGGGGGGGGAGGAGGGTTAGGGTTAGGATTAGGGCTAGGGTTGAAGAGGAGGTGGATGTGGTTGCGGATGAAGTCGAGCTTGGGGGTGAGATCTAAGCCCAACTTGTACTCGAGGTGTTGGACGACGCTGTTGAAGGAGGTTAAGGGTGTTCTAGGGTTTGTTTCGCGAAGGAGAGACTCTAAGGACTCGGCTATCGCCTGGTCGGACACCATTGTCGGTGCTGTTGCTGCTGTTGCCGCTCCTCTCTCACTCATCATTCATCTACTACTATAACGGAAAATTAACCGACTCCACCCCAGATCTCTCTCTCTCTCTCTCTGCTCACTGTTTCGCGGGAGCCCAGGTGGTTTCGCTCCCTCCTCACTCATTTATATCACCGAGGAAATTACAGAACAGCCCCTTTTTCTGATTACCAGGTGCTAGGGGTGTAAACGAGCCAAGTTAAGCCGAGTTTTGTAGAACTCGAGCACGGCTCATTTAGTTAACGAGTAAAAAATCAAGCTCGATTTCGGCTCATTTGTAAAGGAGTCGAGCCAGATTAATTTACTTAACGAGCCTAAAACTCGATCTCGAGTTCGGCTCGATTACTAAACAAGTCAAGCCTTAACGAGTCGAGCCATGACCTGCTCACGAGCATCTCAATTCATTTACAGTCTCTAGTGGTTGCAAAAAGGGCCGGCCCAAGTGTTTTGAGTGCCCTAGGCCTAATCGAAAAAATGTGCCATAAATTTTTTTCCAACAACAATCACAATACGAGAAAGCCATAAAATTTGAGTGTCTTTGACTGTATCGTTCCAATTTGTAACTTGTTAAGAATAAAGTCATAAAGATCTAGATTTCAAAAAATATATATATTTATCAAGTTTAGGCCCTTTAACTAATATAATATTGAGCCTTTTTTTTAGATTGAGCCACAATAGTTTAGGCTTTTTTGTAACTAATATTGGGTCTTTTTTTTAGATTGGGCCACAATAGTTTAGGCCCTTTTGTAACTAATATTGAGTCTTTTTTTTATTTGGATAAAAAAAGAGTCACAGTCTAGCCTATTTTTAAAAAATGTTGGAGTGCCCCCAAAATTGGCCCCTTTTGGAGTGCCCCTGGGTGCAAAGGTCTATCTATTCTTTTGGTAATTTCATTTCTATCATCTACACAGGAAAAATATTGTCTGGTGCGCAAAATGAGAACTTAAAAATAATTAATTTTTAAATAATATTTAAAAAAATCATAAATAGAAAGAATATTGTGTCAGACATAATTAGAAAATTGTCAAAAATTCATTATTGTTGAGTTCTTGTTTTGTGAACTGGACAATTATTTATGAGACGAAGGCAGTAATTATTTTTGGCAATAAAATCAAAATGAAAAGTTAACCTATCTTCATTTTCGTTGCTCAAAAAACCATAGTTTTGTTTCTCTGTGGGTAGGCTTGGCAATTGAGCCCGTCCTGAACCCGCCCTGCCCCACCCCACCCCGCCCCGATAGGAAAGGGTTTTTTCTTCATTCTTTTGGGTAACGGATATGGGCAGGGGTGATTTTGGAAAACTCGCCAGGGTTAGGGTAGGGGCAGGGGAACGGTCACCCCACCCCCGATTTCCCCCGCCCCGATTCATATATGATTATGAAATTACATTTTTCTCTCTTCAATGCATAAAACTTTAATCTTATTCTTATATTTATCTTACAACTAAAATACCACATCATATTGCAATTATTTTATATTTTTCTTCTAAATAGTAGATTTTGGTTAAGTTGTAAGTAATAGTTATTTTGTGAACTTTTTTATTACTTGTGCTCACTAATTTTGAAATCTAAAACATATTTTTTTCAATACATAAGAAAGTAGGGGCGGGTGCGGAGGTACCCATACATTACCCGGTCAAGTTAGGGCGCGGGTTAGGTGTCGTCTAGGAATTTTGGGATGTGGGCCGGGGACATAAAAACCGCCTCGTTGCCATCCCTTTATGTGGGTAATCAATGAATAACTGGAGAGAGGGGGAGGAGGGAGAGTGTGAATATGTAACAGATGACTTAGAGCATCTCCAACCCTCATCCTTTTTTTTAAAATCGAAAATTGAGTTAAAATTTGTGCAAAATTCAAGTTTCATCCCTTTTTTTAAAATATCCAATGGCGTACATGTAAATAAGAAGGAGCAGAGAATCAACTCCGATGAATGTTCGGCGATGCTCAGTAGCTCCGATTTCACATTGAAAGAGCCGGAGAAGCTCCAGTATCATATTGAAAAGGGTCGGTGAAAATCTCTCGCTCTCAAAGTAGCCGTTCGTAAAATGTGCTAGGATTTGGGTAAGTATTGGAGATGGAGTTTTTATGATTTTGTCTTTAATTTTGGATCTTAAAATGGGGAAAGATTGGAAATGGCCTTAGGGTGTGTTGACACATAAGTAAGGGTGTGCACGGATCGGGTTGAGGCTCAACCATCACAACCCGACTGGTTGCCACACTATGAACTGGGCTTTTTTAAAGCGAATTTTTCAAATATGAATTGGGCTTTTCATCTGAACTCCTTGGGCTTTTCAACTGGACTCCCACAAAGGACTTGGGCCTTTGAAAACTGGGCCGACGGTGAGCCATCAGGGCTCCCACTTGTTCAGTAAAAATAATCGGCCCGAAAAAAATGACTCCAACAAGTAACACTAAACCCCTTCGACTATGACCCATTTGTCACTTATACCAGCTTAATGTTTGAACCTCAACATTTAATATCCTCAAAGTATATGAATCCTGAATTATGTAGGTGCGGTTTTGACAAAATAATTATCGGTCCTCTTGCACTTGAGCAAAATAACACTTCCGAGTCCTTCAATCTTCTTCGCTCCATATCAATACAACTACGGCCGGGTTTTTCATCATCCGTGCAACTCATTTGATAAAATGTGGCTTTTGCTAAAATGAATCCACCGTAGCATAGGGAAGGGCAAAATATAAATTTACGGGTTTACCCCTGGCCGGAATAAGAATTAGAATAGGGAAGGACAAAACATGAGCAAGTGGTCTGGTTTGGCATTTCCTAAAATTCCAGTAGTGAGCTCCATGGGTCAGACAATTCTTTTTAAATGTTTATTTTTATTATACATAGTGGGTCCCCTTTAAGAAAAGGAAGGGAAAAATGGTAAATGATGCATTTGGTGGAGATTTAATCACACTTGGATTTTATCTAAAGAGAAAGAGAGGGATTTTATCAAGCGTTTGATTTTATGGGATTTCCCATAAAATCTAACGGAAAACTTGGCCTAACTTGTGGAGCCGTCGCCCGAAACTCTACCCACAACCGTCCTAACACCACCACACACACTCTAAAACAAACCCAACTACACCACTTCACATACAACCAATCTAACCCTAATCAACTTCCATCCCGTCGCTGCCACCAACCAAACCCCAACACCATCGCCTGTGTGGCACCGACCTTTTTTTCTAAATTTTTTTTAATAGTTTTGTTGCATATAGTCCTTTTAGTAATTTTACTTTCAAAATATTTACGAGAAGAAATCAACAAACACTTCTTTCGTATTACATTTGTTTTGGGTATTTTTCTAAGACGAATGTTTACCATTTTAATTACAGTGATCTGGTTTGAATATAGATGCATGTATGGGTTCTAGGTGTATTGTTGGGCTGCCTATTTTTAGTGTGCGTTACACTTAATCTGTGAAATTCACGATGAGCCAAATTAGTAAGCATGTAATTTAATTAAACACAGATAAGGCCCCTTGCTTGTGTTTATGTGTAATGAGAATTAGGGTACTTTTATTCTCAACATGGAGAAAGAGAGTGGCCGCAGTTGAGAGCTTGTCATATCATTTTCAGGCTTCGTGTTCCATGAGTTGTTACTCGCGGATGCAAGTCTGAGTTGAATCGGCCCAAACTCGAAACAAGTTTATGCTGGTCCAGAAGGTCATATGTAAACCAATGCTGATTAGATTAACGTAATCTAAACTAAAATCTGATCATAAATTACTTGCTTGTTTTGACTAAAAAAAATATTCGGATTATTGGCTTATTCTACCAATAAGTCAAATTAAAATCAGCATACTTTTTCAATATTTTCTAACCAATAAACCCAAACTTGTTAAATTATTGCTTCTCAATAAGCCAATAATCCTGGTTTATTTTTTCCCAAAACACCCCAGGGTCTAGACTCTAAAATAACATGTATTTGCATGAATATAGAGATAATTACAAAAAATATAATATAGAGATGTCCCCTAGAACCGACATGCACCGGCCAACCGACCATTTCTTTCTTCCGCATAGGCCATTTCATATGCTCCCAAGTCCCACCAGAGTCCATGACTCCATGTGTTTGGGAAACTCACATGTTTGTGTCAACCTACGCATATTTCGATTATTTTTGGGGATTAATTCAACAGCCGACTTGTGGAAAATTCAGTTAAAGTCAAATAAAAAATTGTCTCCAAATGAGCTGATAGGACCTACGAGAGAGCAATTCCTAACCAAGTCTCAGGTCTTGACCACCAACCCGACTCGTCGTGGTTATATGACGCACAACTTGGTGTGCTTTGAGGAGAGGTGGATTTGATTGATTTTAAATTGTTCTGTTTATAGAATTCATTGACGTAACAACAAAGAATTTTCATTGTTTGAGCTTAATTTGATAATTATACGATCGGATCATAACTTTATAAGGAACTATGATAGTGAATTTTCCATTTCTTAAAACTTGTACACTTTTAAATACGGATTTCGAGACGGGTTATTTTTCTCACATACATTAACTAATTTTAGGTGTTTTAGCTAAAAATGAAAAACTCGGGATGTACTACAGTAATAGATTTTATTTTTTTAAAAACATCAACTACTTATGTCCTAACATTTTACATATACCTTTATCGGCGGAATGAATTAACAATGAATGAAAAGTCGTCCTGTGATATCCGAGGACGGATCTCTAGCTCTTCATAAAAAAAAGGACGGATCTATAGGTGAATGAGATTGGGTGACTATCCTTAAAGTTTCAAAATTTAGCTGTAAATATAATATATATATATATATATATATATATATTTTTAAGGGTCTTGCTAACGGGTGCACCATTGCGCCCGTTAAGGGTACAAAAAATATATTTATTGGGTCCCACTTAGTACAAGTGGGACCTATAAGTATACCTTTTTGTACTCTCAACGGGCGTAACATTGCACCCGTTAGCATTTCCCATTTTTTAAACGTCAATATTACATAAGTTCGTTCGCCAATATCGTTTGGAAGAATTTAAAATAGTTTATTTACAAATCGAAACATTGTCCTCCAAATATTGTATACATCTGAAAATGATTGAACATTGTGGTCGATAATTTATGTTTGGAATTGATACGGATGCCTTTATTACATGCATCTAAAATAATATTGACTGTATATTTTGTAATTAATAAATTAATAAAAGTATCTGCGTTACATTTATAAGCATTTTATTTTTTGCAATATGTATTGGTTGACAAATAATATCACTTGTTATACGAGACAAAAGTATTTTCAACGTTCGCCTACGTGATGTTTAATCATGTGTTCGTCCTTACTTATATGAAAATGTTATGCCCTTTTGTTCTGTTGACTTATAGTGGCCATTTCAACAAAATAAATGCCTAGTAATCCTCTTTAATAGGCAAAAATCATTTTCGCTCTCTTTTGTATTCACACTTATCTTTATTTTCATGAATAAAATTAAAAAGTATAAATAGTAGTAACAACTAAAATTGCAAATACTAGTAATCTACTTAGTAGACTTTCGTTAAAAGTGGCTAATCAAGGATTATACAAATTTTTGTCAGATTTTTAAGGAGTGGGCATGTTCCCATACAAAAGGAATAAATCACATAATTTTTTTGTACTATTAGTTAAGTGGTTACCTCAGTTGTCCTTATTGATTAGTGATTAACCCTTGTATAGAGGAAGAAACAATATTGGACGGTCTAGATTTTAGAGAGAGAAATAGGAGAGAGAAAGGAAAGAGAGGGAGGAGAAATCCGAGCCGTCTGAGATGCGCGCTCGTATACCACATCAGCGATAAACTATTTACACCCAATATAGAGGAAGAAACAATATTGGATGAAAGAAACTCCACTAGCTTATGAGAGAACTCCACTGGCTCTATTTTTGGGTTCTCCTAAATACCCTCTCCCTTTCAAGCAGAGTAGTAGGCTCATTTATTGTCGTTTATATTTTTGTTCGACCTTTTTGATTTTTTAGATTCGCGTCATATTTTTTAAATCAATCATGCGTCTCGACGAAAGAAGTTTAAAATAAAAAAATTATGATCAAAAGCAAAAAAAATATAAAAAATAAATCACTAAAGACAAAATATACCAAACTCAGTTCACATTACCAAAAGTTTAGATGGTATTTTCCATATATAGTGTCGTCGTATATGATTTTGTTTCATCTTCGGTTCACATTTGCATTTTTTTTTTTTGTTGTCGAGAAGAATAAACGAAAAACTAAACAAAAAGTTACCGAAAAGCTTTAAGAAAAATACTAAACTAATAACTTAGTGGAAACTCAACCTTATCAAAAGCTGAATCAAATCTACATTTGTCTAGGTAATTGATTTTCACACCCTCCAAATTGATAAGGTTGAGTAAAAGATTTTACTAAAAGACAACAAATGAAGTGTGGATATCATGCGGTTGGGTACCAAGTGGCGGTACCCATCGCGCATCTCAACTGTCCAAATATTTTCGGACGGTCCAGATTTTAGAGAGAGAAATAGGAGAGAGAAAGGAAAGAGAGGGGGGGAGAAATCCGAGCCGTCTGAGATGCGCGCTCGGATACCACATCAGCGATAAACTATTTACACCCAAAATTTTCTCCAATTTGGAGGTGTGAAAATCACACCCCATTATCTATATTCATGTAATTTGACTATTCATGTAATCTGAAGAGAAAAAGGCGAAAAGGAGAAGGAAGGTAACACACCTAGCCCCACGGGTTGCCCAAGCGATTAGAGCAAGTGTTTGACTTTGTGAGTAATTTCCTTAGTCAGAAGTTTGATTCCCCGTAGTGTGAGTACCTGCACTAGCCACTAAGTGGAGCGCGCGCGACTGGTGTGGATTGCCTAGCTCCCTTCGAAATTTGGGTCGTGCAATAGGTCCATTTAGTAGCCTACTGTGGGCTGTTCTTCGGTTATAAAAAGAAAAAGAAAAAGAAAAGAGAAGAAGGTAGTTTCCAAAAAGAACATTTGTATTGCTGAGGTGGCGACGCACGTGGAAAATCAAACGATGAGTTGCCCACCACGTAAGGCGCGTCCATCCCATCTTCCATACACCAGCGCGTACGCTAATCACCATTTGTCAGAACTCGACCAGCCCAATTAACTGGCGTCCATGCCTCCCCCCATAGCGTGTTTTCACCCCCAAATCTTCTCTCTCTCTCTCTCTCTCTCTCTCTCTCTCTTGCTTTGCTCCTCAACGAAGCAAAAAACTCGATCCCATCTCTGTATCTGCACCCATCACAATTGACCATCACTCAAAAACCCTGAAAGAAAAAGAAGAAATCCAAACCAAACCCATTGAATCTTTGGTTTTTCAAGGTAAGTAAGAGTAAAATCTGTTTAATCTCTGCACTTATCGAAAAACAAAATCTGTTTAATCTCTGTGGGTTTAGTTCATTTCACAGCTTTCTTTAGCCACAAACTGTTCATTATCTGCACATGTATGTAAATGAGTATTGGTGCTTGTAGAGTTTATTTTGGTGATTTTTGTTAATGTAACAGGTATAGAGATTACTGGGTTTAGAGAGTCTTGGTGTTTTTTTCTGGATTAAGTGAATTTTGGACAAAGAAAGGAAGTTGGGGCCTTGGGGGATTCATTTTACACCCATCACAATTGACAAACACTCAAAAGCCAGAACAGAAAAGAAACCCAAACCCATTGAATCTCTGATTTCTGAAGGTACGTGCTAGTAGATTATTTTCAATCTCAAGTTTGCTTTTGTGGGTCTCAGTTACAATATCTTAGCTTTCAATAACCAAGAAATGTCAGTGTTTGTATCTGCACTTGTACACACTTGGGTATTGGTGCTTAGAGAGTTTAGTTTTGGTGATTTTGTTATTGTAACTGGTATAGAGAGATTACTGGGTTTTTAGAGGCTAGCTCTTGTGGGTTTTTCTGGGTTAAGTGAATTTTGTGGTAAGAAAGTTTAATGTCAAGTTTCCTGTTGTGTCAGTTTATATTGGTTCCTTTCATTTACCACAAACTGTTTGTATCTGCACATATATCTATGTGGCTATCCCATATTTGTGGTTGGAGAGTTTATTTTGGAGATTTTAAGTTTATTTTTGCTGTTGTAACAGGTATAGGGAGATTTGCTGGGTTTTGACTTGATTAAGGAATTAAGGGGGGAGAAAGGAAGTTGGGAGATTCCTTTTCTTCCCCAACTTTGTGAATAACTGAGAAGAAGATGTCTAGTTTTGTGGGCGTTCTTGTTTCTGATCAATGGCTTCAAAGCCAGTTCACACAGGTCGAACTTCGCAGCCTCAAATCCAAAGTAACGTTCTTTAGTCCCTTCTTTGTATTTATTTTGTTTGAATTCTATTGTTGGTTTAGTTTGAGGAAGTGTATATTGATGGTTTTCCATGTTTGTGGACTCAAATAGATACTTGGATAGTAGTGTACTAGTACACAATTTGTCAGACAACTAATATTTCTATTTTACAGCCATCGAATCACTGCCTTAAACTCTCATACTATGCATGATAGGCTAATGGTAACTTGTAAACTATATTTATCCTAGTAAATGAAGACAAAGATTAAGAGATGTAAGTTTGTTCGTCTAACAAGATGGTTGGTTGTAGTGCAGTGATGTGTTCACTAAGCTCTTGTTTTGTTGTGTTTGTTTTGGTTTGGTTTATCTGTAGTTTATTTCATTGAAGAATCGGAATGGTAAAGTAACAATTGGAGATTTGCCACCTTTAATGGTGAAACTAAAAGCTTTTGGTGAGATGTTTAAAGAGGAGGAGATTGGAGAAATAGTGGCAGAAACGGGTGCTGTTGACAATGAGATTGATTTTGAAGGCTTCCTCAGGGTGAGCTATTTTGATGACTCTTGCACATTATCTCAATATACTGTTTTGTTCATATTTGATGAGGAGTATGAAGAAGAAATAAAGGGACAGTTTATCATTAAATTGAAACTGTTAGAGAGGTGTTGAGTTAATAAATAATGTTTTGACTGGGAATCAACAAGCTCCCATCTTACTTACACTGGAGTTTGAAGCTTGATAAATGACATAATGACATGTTGATTAACTGAATTGAATGGACAGATATACTTGAATTTGCAATCTCGAGCTGCAGCTAAATTGGGTGGTCCAAAGAACTCCTCATCTTTCCTTAAGGCCACCACAACCACCCTTCTTCACACTATTAGTGAATCAGAGAAAGCATCTTATGTTGCTCATATCAACAGCTATCTCAGGGACGATCCATTTTTGAAGCAATTTCTTCCTATTGATCCAGCTACCAATGCTCTTTTCGATCTTGCAAAAGATGGAGTACTTCTATGGTATTTGTGATTGGTCTGCTTTATATTACTCTAGGTAGTGATGATACTGAAGGCTGATAGCTTGAGGTGGTTTTGACGTATATTAATGGCTTAATGCAGTAAGCTTATCAATGTTGCCGTCCCGGGCACTATAGATGATCGAGCTATCAACACCAAAAGGGTACTCAATCCCTGGGAAAGGAATGAGAATCATACCCTGTGTCTCAACTCTGCGAAGGCTATTGGCTGCACTGTGGTTAATATTGGTGAGCAGGACCTGGTTGAGGGGAGAGTGAGTCCATCTTTTTCAGCACCCATAATGATTACGTTGATGTAGACTGAGAATGGAATGCTTAATTCTTTGTTTTGATTTTGCAGCCTCATCTCCTGCTTGGGTTGATTAGTCAAATTATAAAGGTGTTCACGAGAACTCTATCGTTTCCCTATTATATTTTCATTTTAGCTGTTATGAGCAAAATGAGGAATTTACAAAGAGAGCAGTAGCCATCTTGCCGCCAGTGGAGCGTCTATTTATAGATTTATTGCTTGCTCACATTTTCTGTTCACTTCATTCATATGTTAACTCTGTCTACTCCAGATCCAACTCTTGGCGGATCTGAACCTTAGGAAGACACCGCAGCTTGTGGAATTGGTGGAAGACAACAATGTAACTACTAATCATTACAAATTTCAAATTCAGTTTGTATGTTTCGGTTTCATCTTCATGGCGAGATATGGAATCATCATGCATCATGTATTTTTCAGGATGTTGAGGATCTTATGGGACTAGCCCCTGAAAAGGTCTTGTTGAAATGGATGAATTTCCATCTCAAGAAAGCAGGCTATGACAAAAGTGTTTCAAATTTCTCTTCTGACTTAAAGGTAACTAGCACTCCTATCTGCCAAGCAAAACTGGCATGGCGGCATTGTATAAAACTCACAGAGTGGCATATTTGAGTTTTACATTGTCATGACTGAGAAGCGTGCTTTGTAGATGTGTGATATACAATTGCTTTCCCAGATTTAGAAAATTGTGAGATATGGACCTGGTGCAGAAACTTTTTTTGTGAAAGGATATATTAATTAGGAAATTGTCTTGCCCCTTCTTTTCATTTTCCAACTAAATAACCCCCTTTCTCGTGGAACCAAACAATTTAAGTGCTTTCTAGGGGCCTAATTCCTATCTCATTGTTTGATATTGGGGTAGATGTCTCATGGAAGCTTAGTTCACTTGACATTTGGATTCTTCCTAATAGTAGTTTTTGCTGTTCCATTTCAATATGCCTATGCATTGCAGGATGGAGAAGCTTATGCTTATCTGTTAAATACTCTTGCACCAGAACATTGCAGTCCAGCCACTTTAGATGCCAAGGATCCTGCTGAAAGGGCTAATTTGGTACTTGAGCATGCAGAGAGGATGGATTGCAAAAGATACTTAACCCCCAAGGATATCGTTGAGGGCTCAACAAATTTGAATCTGGCATTTGTTGCTCAGATATTCCATCAAAGGTACGCGGATGTTAATATGCAATAAGCTTGATGTAGTAAGAACAACCACTTTGTGCATATAATGACTAAAATGAGGTTTGTACCCTATCAACCCCTCCACGACACCTATTAATGGGTTCTAATAGGGTTACCTTTTTTATGTCCATTTTTTCATTCATCCACTATGAACACAACTACAGCAACATTTCTATGAAGAGTTTTTCACCCTAAACCACTGCCTTTTCTCGGTGAATCTTTGTTCATTATCAAGAAAAGACGCGTTCACCCCTAAACCAATGGCATTTAATGTTCATGTCCAGGACAAAAGAACTCCTATAGACTCCAGCCTCCATAACTCTTCAGGAGTTACAAATCAATTTGGAAGTAGAAGAGTCCAAACATTTTACAAGATGCTACACCATGAAGCACAGACACTCCTAGAGGCCGGCGTGTTCCCTTGTCCGACATGGGAACACGCGGGGGGACACGGCAGAAAACATATAGACATGGCTGGGACACATATATGGACATGGTAGGGGTTAGTTATGCAATTTTGTTAATTTTTTTGGGGGGTAAATGTGTATTACTTCAAAGATTTTGGTTAAAAGTGCAATATTTTGTTTATATGATGTTTGTTTATATATTGATGCTTCATGCTTATACATATAACTATTTTTCCACTGGTATAAAATAAATATTATTTATTTATTTGTTTTTGTTGTGTCCGTATGGACCGTATCCCATTTTTTTTTTAGAAATCCCATGTTCCGTGTCCGTGTTAGTGTCCGTGCTACATAGGTTGTTAGACTCAAACATACAAGCTAAAGATTAGCAGGTTGAGCTTTTGACCATTGAACCAATGGTCAACCCTAATGAGGCAATTGACATCCTACGTGATTTCTGGCAATATGAATTATTCTTGGACAGCATTTTTCTTGTGGGATGTTCTTCCTCAAGAGTTTCCCTTTTGTTTGAACTCAAGATCCCTGTAGTAGTTATGGTGTTAAGTGGCATTCTTTTTCCTTTTGTTTATGTTTTACCTCTGGCTCTGGCTTCATATTTAGATTCCATTCTCAGGAGGTTCATGAAATAGTAATTATATAAGGATAACTCTTACAGGAATGGCCTTTCTACAGACAACAGCAAAATCTCTTTTGCAGAGATGATGACGGACGATGAGCAAATGTCAAGAGATGAAAGATCCTTTCGACTATGGATCAATAGCCTTGGAATTGCCACCTATGTTAATAACTTGTTTGAGGATGTCAGAAATGGGTAATTTGTTCAGTTTGTTTGCTCATAATTATGTTTTGACTTCTTCTGTTACATCTGTAATATCTGCAGAAGTATCTACCTATACCAATTGGGTTCTGTAATGCTTTGGTCAAGTGTGTGCTTTATTTATTCTTACTTTTGTTCTTTGGCTTTTGCACAATTCACTTCATTTTCTGATCCTTTCCAAGTGTTACCTATGAAATTTTCACTTGTCCCAATGACAGCTGCTATTTATTTTCTTCATCAAACTTAATTTCCAAATTTTGTCAGAGAATGCTTTTATAACCTGAACTTTTGCATTTCTACACCAAGGCATTCATCTAATCTGTATGTACCACTCTTATGCAGATGGATACTTTTGGAAGTGCTAGATAAAATTTCTCCAGGATCAGTTAACTGGAAGCAGGCAACAAAACCTCCTATTAAGATGCCATTTAGAAAAGTGGAGAATTGCAACCAAGTTATCAGGATTGGAAAGCAACTAAAGTTTTCTCTCGTTAATGTTGCGGGAAATGATGTTGTGCAAGGGAATAAAAAGCTTATACTTGGTAAAGTTTTCCATCTCAAACTATTACAAGAACTGAGGAATTATATTGCTGTCACTCGTTTCTGCCAGATTTAGTCTTTCTTGGTTTGCAAGATAGTGATTTCCAGACTTGCATTTGTTATTCAGCTTTTAAATTTCAATTTTCCTATTTGATTTTGGTTCCTTGAGCATAATTCCAAAGTGGTCCGAGGTTCATATTCCAGTTTCTCATTGACTGAATGATTCAGATCTCACACCTTTATTTTTAGCGCTTAGCTTTTAGTTTTTTCCCTTATAGTGTTCATTGCATTTCTTGGTTTCTGTCTTTATCATTGCAGAAAACTCAATCTACTATAACTCCTAAATTTGGTGTTTACCATCAGTGGTTGGCCAAAAAGCCTTCTTTGTTTTCTTGTACAATTAATTGAGACCTCTGCAAGACATTTAAGCTTTCATCGGAACATAAATGCTATGTCTTAATATCCTCCCTCCGTTGTAACCATAATAAGTAGATGCTATGTCTTAATATCCTCCCTCCGTTGTAACCATAAGTAGATGCACAAATCAATAGATGAAAAGATCTTCCTCCTCCTGATAGCTGAGATGCTGTACGCAAGGATCCACAAATAGAGAACATTACTGTTTAATTTGCATCCTGTTTTAGAGGTATTCTAATGCTACAATCATGATGCCTTCCCTAGCAGAACCCTAAACCCGAAACATTATTAAGTAAAATAAACAAATACATGAAATCAAACGCAAACCTATCGCTGATTCATAGCAGTTGGTAGGTGGAGCGAGTTTCCTGTAAGTGCTAATGTTGGTTTGCCATTGCATCATAGATTCATAACAGGTTTAGTAGGGCCTTTAGGAACCCTAATCTGTTTTCCCTAGCTGGGGTCAAGTGTCATAAACTTGAAAATAGAACTTCTCGTATTGCTCAATTATTCATACCTCTTTTGTTTTCAGCTTTCCTGTGGCAGTTGATGCGTTTCAACATGCTTCAACTTCTGAAGAATTTGAGGTCCCATTCTCAAGGGAAGGAGTTTACTGATGCTGATATCCTTAATTGGGCAAACAAAAAAGTGAAGAAACGTGGCAGAACATCTCATATGGAGAGTTTTAGGGTTAGTATCTCGGCATGTGGCCATTTAAGAATGAACTATTAATTACTACTTACTGATGCTGTTGCTGGCTCGTATTCAGGATAAGAACCTTTCAAATGGATTATTCTTCCTTCATCTTCTCACTGCCGTTGAACCAAGGGTTGTAAACTGGAATCTTGTAACAAAGGGTGAAAGCGGTATGATTTTCTTGCAAGTGTGAAATTTATGTGAATGAACTTTGTGAAACTTCCGGTGTAGATGGAAGGAAATTGAAAACTCTCCCCCACCTCCTTTTCCTCTCCTCCCCTGAGTCCCCTCTATGTCTGATAATAACCCACTAGTTTCTCTAGTCAGGTGAAATTTATTTTAAGCAAAACAGTGACTTTTTTTTTTTGGGTTTGTGATAGACGAGGAGAAGAAATTGAATGCTACCTACATAATCAGTGTTGCACGAAAGCTTGGATGTTCTATTTTCTTGTTGCCTGAGGACATTATCGAGGTAAGACTTCTGTTTAGATGATTAGTACATCTGTTTTCCCCTTAGTCCCGTGTTTTTTTTCCCCTTTTGACAAGGTACAACGGTTGCTGGTACGAAATAACTAAGCTGTGTGTCAGGAAAATCCGAAAATACTTTTCCTTTGTTTCCTTAGTAGTGCACCATGCACTTTTTACCTCGTCTTGTAAAATTGTGTATGGAACATGGATTTGCGAGTGGTTTAAGGAGGGAAAGGATTAAATATGCTTTTCCTTATCATCTTCCTTTCTGAATTCATGATCCGAACTTATCCGTAGGAAATTTCACAATAGAAAGTACTCAAAGAAATGGATACATTGAGGAAAACTATCAACTGCAAGTACTCAAAGAAATGATTACATAGAGGACAAACATGGCGGGATTATATATATATATTTTTTGATCAATGGCGGGATTATATTTGATAGACGTTCTTGTGATGCAATGGCAGGTAAACCAGAAGATGATCCTTACCCTTACAGCCAGCATCATGTATTGGAGCCTTCAACAATCGGTGGAAGACTCGGACTCTTCTCCGTCCCCTGCACCATCCGTTAATAGTGAAGATGAAAGTTCTCTGGGAGGTGAAGTCTCAAACTTGACAATTGATGATGCGGCCTCTGATACAACAGTCTCATCGCAGTTCGAAAACGAGGACCCGATTGTTACTTCCAATAATTCCACCTCTGCAAACATTGAAAACGAGGACGCACGTGTTCCTCCCGATAATGCAACCGAGGACGCCCCTGTTGCTTCCGGTAGTACAACCGAGGACACTCCCGTCTTCACCGCTGATGCTGAAGTCCCGATACCGACTGAAAACGAGGATTCTCCTATGAAAGAATGATCTTCAAAGGTAGAGATATAGTAATACTCTCATTAGTTAGGTGAGTGTAAAATGATGAATAATCCTTTACTAAGCAAAGACAAATACAAGAACCATTGGTCATAGAGCTTGTGCTTCTATGAGAGAAAAGGGTATAGTTTGAGGTTAAATTGCCCCAAAGGAAATGGTTTTTAAAAAAATTCCTTTTTGGGTATTTTTTTTTAGTTTCTTTTGAACTAATACTGGAAGTGGATTTTGCAAATATAAATGTATTTTTTTATTTTTGCTATAATTTTGTTATTCGAGTCGGTTACCTTGATACTGTCAGTAAAGTTTGGTGTACTTTAATAAATCATTGGCTACGTTTATATTTGTTGTTGTTATTGTGATTGTTGTTCTAATTCCTAGTACTCCTGATTTTATGGAGTGGGGAGGGTTTTGAGTGGTGGCTGGAGGAGTATTGATAAGAATTAAGAATCAGCATTCATAAGTAAATTATGTAAACCAAATTATTCGGGTTTGAACACGTTTTTAATTTTTTTCTTTTTTTTCTGTCATTCATTATTCTTAATCTATTACATGGGGAGATGGGGTAATGGGACTCGATCCCAAGATGTAATGTGGGGTATTCTTAGCCACCACTTGGTTTTATACGTATTACATTTTACTATTATTATTTTTTTATTCGTTACGAGCTCGTTTACATTTTAGTATTTTTTTTAAACTCTTTGAGATTTTAAATCAAGCTTAAGCAAGTTTATTTGGTTTGTTGAGTTTAGTTTATGATGTTTGGAAAATTAACGACTCGATACCAGCTTGTGATTGATTCGATTAAGCTAGTTTGAGATCAATTCCCTTCATAATCCAGCCCAACTTTAACATGCCTCTAAAAATGAGCGGGGTGTTATGTTTTTATAAATACCTAGCGGGGTTTTCCAAATTTAATTTATCGTTTTAAAGTACATTTCCAATTATTTTACAAAAAAAAAGTCATATTGCAAATAAAAATTTACTAGAATCAAATTTACGAAAATTGGCAAAACAAAGACTAAAAAAATTGTCGAATGTGCAAATATTAACAGGAAAAAAAAAAAAAAAAAAACACAAGCTTTAACGCGTGGCCTGTGATTAGTGTGATGTGGGTTTTGCTCCCTCCTAATTTGAGGTTTGGAATCTTGTAAAGTTGTAATCAACTCTTAGACCCTGTTCAGCTGTCAAAAATGATATGGATACATCACTTGTGCACACCAAGATTCCAAAAAGGTAATGGAAAAAAAATTGAAATCACTGAAACAGAAAACCAAATCCAGACGGAGGGAGTAAATATTTTTTAAAAATCATATTAAAAGAAGATGGGGTTTTCCAGTGTCAGTTCAATGGGTTGACAATAAACATACATAAAGACAAAAAAATACACAAATTCCTACACACATTTCTATACACTTTCACTCTTTCTACTATACAATTTTCACACATGTCAATGGAAAATGATATGGTACACCACTTGTGCACATCACATGTACACCAAAGTGATACGACATACGAGGAGAAACCCAATGTATGACCCACCTAAAAACTGGACCTCTCCTCGTCTGCCACATCACATTGGTGTGCATTTGGTGTTCATGTGCCCATAGCATTGTTGCATTTCAATATTTTTTTAAACCTTATTGTCAGCTCAATGGGCCGACTTAAAAATTTGCCTTAAAAAGATACTCTATAAATTGGGCTGACTTTAGAATTTGCCTTAAAAATACTCCTTAAATAATTGAAACCTGGCACGGTCTGCTGAAAATAACAAACAAAATGAGAGGGAGTACCAAAATTTGTTCCTTTACAAATGATCCAAGCCGTCCATTAGTTCTAAAATTATTCTTTGAGTCATCTTAAAAAAAATCAGGTCAATTGTATAATTTTAAGTACTTGATCGAGTTGTTTAACTTTCTTTCAACCTTCTGTCAAAATTCAGAATCCTAAATTGTCAATGAATAATTAGAAGACAGATCACCCACTTATAATTTTTTGAATGATCTAATTTTTTAGGATTGACTCGAAAAATTACTTAACAAATTAATGACCGGCGTGGATTATTTGTGTGAGTTTTCAAAGTGGATACCACGGATCCATTTTGTATAAAATATGAACTCCAATAGTAGTACTTCCAAAAAATGGTGGGGGCCACTTGTAAAAGTAGAAACCGGTTCTTAGAACTTAACCGAACGAAGTGAAAATTTGTTCCAAAACTGTAAACAATGCAAATCCAAAACAGGCCTAATTTAGGTACATACAGGATAGTATCCAATCGCTTTCGCACACTCACTCCCCGCAGTTGTACATTCGTTGAGTACGAAACGGCAGTTTCCGAAACACGGGCACGTCCCGCATATAAATATATCACCGCACAAAACATCCGCCCGTTTATCGGCGACGATCGCGTTCTTCGGCGCTCTGCTTGATTCCCACTCTTCCAACCACTCACCATCGCCATTTTCAAGAATTCCGGTTTACTTTAACCCGCCGCCGATCTCCGGTGAACTTCTGGTGGCTTCTGTTCGGGTAAATAAACCCCCCTGTACCCTTGTCTTTCTCTGAAACCCTACAATCCCTTCGATAACGTATGTATTTACGTCGAACTAGTTTTGTTTTCCGTATGCAATATATAAAAGAGGGTTTTAGTTTGGTGTTTGGTTCCGTTTTTCGATTTCTCTGGTCGATTTCGTAAAGTAAATGAGAATTCATAGTTAGTTGTACCTCGCCAAATCGTTTGTGGAATTATTCCTTTCTTTTTCGAAAGAAATTAGGTTTAACTGTTTAAGTAAGCAAATAGCAACTGCGTCATGGTTACAGGATTCCATGCATTGCATATAGGGCTTTGAAAGATCCATAGACAAGTAATGGGCATGAGATTTTCAATATTTGCGAGTTTGTGTTGTGGTTTCATAGCATAAAAGCACTCCTTTGCGCTGTTTTGGATTCCCTTAACAAGGGCTTGTCTTGTTAAAATTAAGTACTTAACCAATACTTATGTGCCACTTAGTCTGATGATTGCTATTGGTTGTGTTTGAGAAGAAATCGTTGATAACAAATCCAAGATGATCATAGATTGCAGCGGGAGTAAAGTGTTGATAGGACTTGGTAATCCATAACAGTTTCGATGGGCATAAAGTGAAAGGAAAGTTCTGAATTTGAGGTTGGGCTTGGTCCAGAAGAATGAAATACCGCCTTCAGTTATTCCGTATGGTTTATACTTTATAGGTTTTGAATACCACGTGGGTTTTTTTGATTAGCAAGAGAATGGTAGAAAACAATAGAAAGAGAAAAAAGTATGAACCATTTCTGTGCTCGTTTGGAAAGAGAATAGGAGAAGTTACAAGAAACTAAAAGATCATGTACAACTGCTTATGCATATGAAGTCATCTTTTTCATTCTTGCAAAAAGTGCAAAGAAATTTTATTTTCCTCATTAAACTAGTTGTCTAAAATCGAGTTTCAAACTCATCTTTCTTTTTCAATAGCTTATATTTCAAATATGTGACGGTATAACCGAACACTTGAAAAGAAATAATTTTTTTTCCCCTTCATTTCACTTTCTATCAGTTTTATTTTCTGTTATCTTTTCCTTCCTAATCGAACATACCCTATGGTTCTGGCATTTTTGCAATGTTGTTTGAGGTTCCTGTTGTCCCTGTGCTGTGGGAGTGCAAAGTTTGAGAATGGAAAATCACTGTTGTTTTATCAGTTTGCTCCCCAGTATCGAAGAAATTAATGAACAATCAGAAAAGTGGCATGATTGACGTCATAGGGATAATTGGGACAATTGTCTTGCCAAACTAGAACCCAGGGATTCTTTCTTATATCTCTCAAAGTTCCTTTTGTCTTCTCTTGTGTATGTTTTTGTAGGTTTCAAGTAGTTACGGTGTGATTGGAAGCGGGTAATGGCCTCTTCGGAGGACGAGGGCGAGACAGTGCCACATTCTGTCTCAAACTACCATTTTGTCAATGACAAGAACGAACCTATTTCGTTTTCAGAGTTGCCAGTTCAATGGAATGATGGCGAGGGACTGGATGGCAAGAGAAAGCAGATATTCCTTCATGGCGACGCTGACAAGGGGCTTCAGAAAATCCACAAGCAGGTGATAGCATGGAAGTTTGATCTTTCCGATGATGAAAAGCCACTGGTATTGGTGCTATCCAAGGAAAACAAATGGATCAAGCTTCAAAAGCCTAGAAAGAGTTTTGAGGAAACAATTAGGACAATATTGATCACTGTGCACTGCCTACACTCCATAAAGAAGAATCCTTTGTTGTCTGGGAAATCTCTGTGGGATCACTTGTATAAAGTGTTCAGGTTTTGTGTTACAACTTAGAGTTTCAGGCTATTCACCTTTCTTTCTTTCTTTTTGGTCACTAGTTGATATTTTCAATGTTCAAATCTGTATACAGATCGTATGAGATCAGACCTTCTGAGAATGATCTAATAGATCATGCAAATATAATTAGCGAAGCCGTTGAAAAGGATGAAACATTAGCAAAATCCAAGGTATTTGCATTACCATTGCCATCAAAGTGACTTGCATGTGACCCTTTATTTCAAGTTAGTCAGTTATGATTTCTGAAATCCTCGTCTTACACAGGTGGATTTTTTTTTTTGAGTATTAATAGTTGCAAGATGTGTTTTTCATTGGATCACGTCTGTATGAAAATAAGGCTGAGATGTTTTGAATAATAATGTACCGAGCTTATTGTTGGATACCATCCAGAGCAAAGCCCCATTAGAAGTCTAGTAATTTGACCTTGCATAGCACATGCTTGCTCAAGTGTCAAGCATTTTCCGAAAATGTATTCTGTATCTTAATTATGCTAAAAAGCGATTAGTTTGGGGATGATGTTACCTAGAGAATCAAGGTAGGTTGCTTAATGGGAGGGTTGATTCTGGTGTTGTAAGTGATAGACTGGTAACTTAAAAATTGGATGTAATATTTGGAGAAAAGCTACAAGGCCAGTTATGCTATAGAAGACATAATATTGGACAACTAAGAAGTAACATATATTTGAAATGAGTGTACTTGAGACAAGAATGTTTAAGATCTATGTGGTAAGAGTAGGAACTATAGATCTACAAGAATGACATGGTGGTAGGGGTAACATCTATGGAAACTGGTGAAAGAAGATTCATATTGCCGGACAATAATTCATTTGCAAGCATACAATGAATGGAAAGAGTTGCCGATTTCTTTGTCAAACTTGCTACCCCTTGTAACCGCATTAGGATTCCGAATGACAATGAAACTGACCCCTATGTTGGGCCCATGTGCGGTTTCACCCTCTCATGTGTGATTATCAACACATAACATCCTAGTGTTTGTTGGACCAATGTGAACTATCACTATTGTGGTAATGATCCAAGTTCACCAGAGGTGTAGCCCATATGCCGTTTTTTAGAGTGGCTATGAGTATTATAAGTACTTTGACACAAAAGACCATTAACTATCTTTACAAATCACACGAATACCATTATTCTTCTTCCTATGCAACAATGGTAATAATCAATACCTCTTTTGGTGTGTTTGCCCAGAATTGGGTTCACTTTCTGGGGGTTTCATTTGGGGTTTGTTGGAATATTCAACTTCTGATTGATTTCAGGTTGGGTTTCGCCTTATATGTTGTCGAGTAAGATATAACTTTTGAGGCTACAATATTTGCTGGGCAAAGGTGGGTGTGGTGAATTGATAGTGATGAATTTTTTTATCTGGGTTTGATGAGAGAAAAATAAATTGAAGAGGTCACATATTGTGGAGAGGAATTTCGAGTGATATCGATTCCATCAAGAGATGCAGAAGTTGACAATGACAAAACTAATTTGGGTTTGCACTTTAGCCATAGATTGAAATATCGACACCGCCTTCTTCTAACATCCAAGCAATAGGATAGCATTCCTATATAGATGGATACATACAGATGTACATATACTAAAGACTGTTTACTATAAACATGATATTATTGAATGCTATTTATTAAAGGTCAATTTGTTTGTACACTGCACTGCTTAAGAAAATATAACGTAGAATCTTATCTATGGTGAAGAAAAATGTTTTGATTTGCGATATATTTCCTTCAAGTTTTTTAATCTACTCCTTGACAGTGATATAGGGTTCATAACTTTTAACTATGATGCATATACATACAACTCTATATTAATCTGCAAATGTGGGTTTGAAATTAAGGATCACGAAATTAAATGTTTATTTCCAACATACAGTTCATTCAAATTTCAATCTTTTATGTTCTCCTCTCCCTCTAGAGGGAGTGGACTCATTGAATCATGTTAGGAATGAACATATATATATATATATATATATATTATATACACTATCTACGTGTATATAAGTATATATGTATGTGTGCCTAAGTGCGTATATATATATCAGATCCATAGAAGACAAGGGTGTTACAGTCAATAACAAGTCCTGCTCATGTTGTAAGTTGTGCACATTGGTCCAACACTCACAAGGAGGTTGTGAGCTGATAATTATACTTGAGGGGCCAAACCACAAGGGTCAAAGTGGTTCTGCCCTTCTTTCCAATCCTCTATGATTCTTATTGCATTTCAAAGCTTGATGATGACATCATCATGGTATAGTATTGAGATGTTTAATTGGTGTAATTTTGTTCTTTTATGTGACAAATGAGATTACGTATAGTAAGAATATTATCCTAAGCCACACACCAAACCAAGCAAGAAACCTAGGTTGGAGCATGAGGGCACCAAATGGCTCTCTAAGGGAAGTCTTTTGTCTGCAACCAAAATTTGGGTAAAAGATTTCACTTGAAAAGACCCGTTTACCGCCGATTCCACCTCAAATAGTCCCCCACCAACCCCAAGTCCCACACCTCATATAATTTTCCCTGGAGAGCCAGCTACTCCTCTGGCTCTGAAGTTATGAACTTCTCGCAGAAGAGTACTATCTCACAACACCGTCTCCGCATCCATCTTGAGTAAGGGCCTGTTCCACTAAGCTGGCCTTTTGGGCTTTTTTAGTTGATGTATGTGAGGACTGAGGAGAATGACCTTTCTCGATAAGCGTGAAAAGCCAAAATGCCAATAATCCACTAAGTGGAACGTGGCGTAAATCTACCACCATCGCTCTTCTATCTGTTCCCCTGAAAGATAGCCGCAATCCTATTTTTTCAATTCCCTAGTTACCACCTCACTCTAGATTTTCATTTATATGAGGCAATTGACCAAGTTGTGTGTACTGGTTTGCGTGTGAAAATGTTCTAAGCATGTATGTGTGTTTGTGTTTTAGATTGTAGTTTATTCAAAAGGATTATTTGGGTCAAGCACATTGTCTGTTTGTTTGTGCAGTTTGCTATCATTTCCTTGTTATTGTTTGCCTTAGTTTCGTTTCTGAGTTGTTTCTGGTTTTCAGTATTTGCACCTCCCTATTCAGCCTTGTGTTTTTCTCTCTTTCATGTTCCTTTTATTTTCTTAATAAGTTCACTATTTTGATGAAGATTTATGCTTTCAACAGTTTTTAGTTACATTTCTTAAGGAGAAGCCCCAGAAGAAAAAAGCTTTGGATGAGGTATAGGTTTTCCTCTCCCTATGTGTTTGTGAATAGGAAAATGATCTATGTACAAACTTTTCATATTGAATTCTACATATGATGATTTGACAATACCATTTTAAAATATTTGATTTGTATTAACTCGAAATCAAAGGACCACAAAAGGCCACACTATTCTTTATTGAAATTCTGTATTGTAGTTTTTTTGTATTTTCATCCACCATATGTTAATGGTTCATCGTTCTGTTGAATAAGTGTATTTTTGGTCTTGGCAGGAAATTGGGACCACAGCAAACTTTATTGTTGATGATGATATGATTGATGAATTCGAAGAATCTGATGGTTCTGATGAAGAAGATGACCTCTTTGATTCGGTTTGTGCAATTTGTGATAATGGTGGAGACATCTTGTGGTATGTATTGTTTTCCATTTTGGTGAATTTTCTTTTAGAGAGTAGGCGAATTCATTCCTTGCTTCCTGTGGGCATAAACTCTTAAAGGATAATCCTTTTGGAATTGAAAGATGAGAGAAGTACCTTGAATGTGTTAAGTCTGGTAGTATTGGCTTACTTTCAAGTGGCTTTGTTAGTTTGTTTGCAATTGTTCATCGTATACATTGCCACTCTTTATGTATGGAGGTTCATGCTTGACAGGGTTGCAAGTGGGGTGAGGGCGTTGAAGTGCTTGAGATGCATTGTTTGGCTCTTTCGGAGGTTTTCTGACTAGTGGTGCTCTCACAGACCTGTTGTGTGTAGATATCACAATAAATATGGGATCAGAATAATAGCATTGTCTGTTATGATGTAATGCAGGATTCTTGTTTGCTCTTTTTATGGTGTGCACTTTTTTAGTGAATATCTTTGGTTACAAATGAAAGCAATATGGTGTACGACCTCAATATTACTTCTCTAATGTGTAAAATCAGGATAGTTCTTGTACAAATCTATGGTCGCATCGTTGCACATGCATATCTTGTTTTGTGTGGATCATGTTTTAAGTGTTCTACACTTTTGGTGGTTTCTTAGAAAGATAAGTGATGGTATCGTGCAGTTGTGAAGGGAGGTGCATGAGGTCATTTCATGCCACGGTAGAAGCTGGTTCTGATTCTTCATGTGAATCTCTCGGCCTTACAAATGAACATGTGGACGTATGCTATTCTTTCTTTGCTTCTTTAAACTTTTCTTGTTGATTTGTATTGTTCTTCTTGTTTATGCTGTTTGGTAGGTATTACATGTTGCAATACTTGATGATTTTTTACAGGCCATCCAAAACTTTTTGTGTAAGAATTGTCAATACAAGCGGCACCAGTGCTTCTCCTGTGGGAAATTAGGTTCTTCTGATAAATCGTTGGGTGCCGAGGTATGAGGTCTTCTGAAAAGCCTCCAATACTATTCTCATGTTGATTATTCATTTTCCCCGCTTGAGCATTAGGGATACTATTTAGTTAATGATAGGCGGTTCATAATGAAAAGTCAATCAAGAGCAGAATTTATCCACGTTGTATGTCTTAGTGCAACATTCAAAGGAGTCTTCTGGATGTAATTTGGACAGATATTATGATGAGATTATTGCTCTGCATTAGGAGGAGTAATTGATCCCCTGAAATGCTTTGTGCAGTCATAGAGCATAACGCTTTGTCATATAATTCCCTCCCATCATACTCTCCACTTTTACCAGGCCTTTGGTTTTCACGGCTCCTCTGATCCGCTAGCTTGAGTTTCATTATGATGTCTACAAGGCTTTGTGGATAGTTTGGTCTTGCCCTTAGTAGTCTGGCTTGCATCAGATGTTTTGTTCAGTGTTTCTGACATATCGTGCTAATTTTCCTATTTTGGTTGCTTGGTGGAGAATTCTGTCCCCACATCCTTCTACTATCTTCTCCTTTGTTATGTGCTTGATTTATTGTACCTTCTCTGCTTCTTGTTATTTTTGGCAACCTTCCTTCACCTTCACCTTCTCCTTCTCGTTCTTCTTCACTGATTTCTTGGATTTGGCTTTTAGTAGACCTTTTGTTTTCCCTCTTTCTCAGTGACGTCTAATTTCCTGAGGGATTGCCTCGGATTCTGTTTATTTCCCTAATTGACAAGTTCAGTTTTCTTAGTTGGAAACCTTTTATCATGTTTTCTTGAAACTTGAGGATTTACTTGCCCTCTCAACACTGGAGTCATTTATTTATTAGCATGCAATTAAAAGAACCATGGATGTATTTAGCGTAATATTACCTCATTGTGTCTATGCAATTATGGGTTCTGTCTGTTCTTTTCGTTAAGGATTTGGAATAACCTTCCTATTTATCTATTTGATGCTTATGTGACAATAAGTTGCTACAATTCCATAATTGAGGTAATTTTATGACATATTAGCATGGTAAGTTCTACAGGGATATTCTGTTGCTTGGTTTTCATCACTTTGTGTACAATGATTGGATCTGCATCTTAAGTGTTCAAATTCTGCCCCTCTTTTTTTAAGGTCTTTCCCTGTGTTTCTGCAACCTGTGGACGGTTTTACCATCCACATTGTGCTGCAAAACTGCTCCACCGGGAAATTGCAGCCGACACAGAACAGCTTCAGAAGAAGATAGCTGATGGAGAATCATTCACATGCCCCATACATAAATGCAGCGTCTGCAAGCAGGGTGAAAATAAGATGGATCCTGAGTTGCAATTTGCTATCTGCAGACGCTGTCCGACGTCATACCACAGAAAATGTTTGCCGAAGTACTGCCAAATTGTTCACATGGTTCCCTTCTTTAGTTATGAAAGCAGTCATGAAATCTTCTTGTCTGGATTCTGATGGTCAATGCTTTGTTTTCTGTGATCAGGAGGATTGCTTTTGAAGATGTGGTCAGTAAGGGAATCATACAAAGGGCCTGGGAAGATCTTATTCCCAACCGTATTTTGATATATTGCTTGTAAGTGCCCTTATATTTTTGCTCTTCTTTGTTATTTTCTCCAGGTTATTTCATGATATTCTTTTTTCTTTTACTAGAAAACATGAGCTTGATGATGAACTTAGAACTCCTCCTAGAAACCATATAAAATTTCCAGATGATGGACAAAAGAATAAAAAACTAGCATCAGAGAAACTCCAAAAAAGAGAGGAAGTTGTGCAAAAAAAGAGGAAATTGGACTCGGCAGATGCTTGTAGGAGTTCTCTCGGGAAAATACGGAAAGGGGTGGATTTGCCTTCAATAAAAGCAGAGGATGGTCCTTCTAAAAAGAGTGTGAGAAGATTGACTTTGCCCGATCCATCAAAGAAGCGGAAAGTGGGGGATGCATCTGTAAAGCCTTTAAACAGAAGTGGCTCAACCAAAGTCACCAAGTCCACTGATGAAAACAGGGTTTCCTTGGGGGATCAGCTGTTCAATAATTATTTCAGCAAGGCTTCTGTGTCACCCAAATCTGGGAAGGAGGATACACCTGACAGTGAACCTAAGCAAACCCCGACTGATAAGCCTGTTGCAAAGGAAAAGGGCGTCTCACTACCCCTCGATGATGCTTCGAAACAGAGGTAATAGACATTTCTTTCCATCACCTCAAGCTGCATCCTGTGCCCAGTCTTTCTGTTTCTTAAAAAGTTCCAAGTAGAAACTATATAGGCGGTTGATTTCTTTGTTTTTATGTCTCACGTGTTTTTTTGGTCATTGCAGAATATTGGCATTGGTGAAAGATGCTGGATCCTCAATAACACTGGAAAAGATCATAGAAAGTCACAAAATGCCAACAACCTATGGCTACTCATCGAGAAATGTTGTCGATAAGTCCCTTACCTTGGGGAAGGTGGAGGTTTCTGTTGAGGTATACACTTCTAATTACGGTTGTGTATAGTATAGTGGCTGTAGGGGCAACAACTTCTCTCAGCATTTTTAATATATCACATTCAGAACCGAAAGACAAAATGTTTTGTTATTCACTTTGTTTCATTCAGCTCCTGAATGGAAGATGGAATTTTCCTAGATCTAAAAGGCGTCAATGAAATAACTTGGGTCTAAAATTCCTTTGCAGGCTATTTGTGCAGCTTTAAAACAGCTAGAAAAAGGTTGCAGTGTTGAAGATGCAAAAACTGTGTGTGAACCTGGGCTTCTGAACCAGATAATTAAGTGGAAGGTGATAGTCGATTCACCATTTCTTTTTTACTTTTGTGAGGTCTTATCCTTGTTTTCTGTTGTTAGTATCTAACCACTTACTGTTTATTTGTCTTCTCATTTACTATTTAGCTTGCTTATTGTTCGTGTTTTAGTTGGGTAGTCAAATTACCTGTGAGATTAGACGTTGATTTTAGACAAAACACAATTGGGCTTAGAAGAAGGTCATCAATGTTGCGTTGTCTACCATCCCCGTGGATGTATCTCGGTTGTATAGGTAGCTGACATGACATTTATAGTTGTGACGTGACTTGTCTGTGATCACCCTCAGGGGCATCCTTGTTGTTCCTTATTTATGTTTTCCAGTCTTCGGTGAGGACACTTATGACTGAAAAATGGAAGGGCCAAAACCCAAATTTACAGAACTAGTAAATGAGGGCTCAAAAGACTCAAAACTGAAAAGAGGAAACACAGTATAGATCGGAAAAACAAATTGCCCCATTTTTCTTTCATAATGACTCTAGCGTAGCCTTGAAACACGCGGACACACACGCCCAGGATCACACACAATTCCAAACCCGCTGTACCAGAGAAGAGAACTGACTTCTGCAGGAGAAGGGATAGAGAAATGAGGGAAGAGCGGAGTTGGAGGTTGTTTGAAGGGAACAAAGGTCAGGGTTCTACAATTGTTTAAGAATTCCAGTACAATCTGGAAAAATGTCCAAATCATCTCTTGGAGTACTTCATTTGTGTTAAAACTCTGTGCATCACCGTCACTACTTCTTTCTTTAGAGTTTAAACTCTGTGCATCACCAGTCACCCCCACTTGTACTGTATTTCAGGGACAAATTCTGCCACGTGAGTCCCTGTTATATAAGAAATTTTAAAATGTAGATCATGCATCAATTAGTGAGAACAGGACAGAATTAACATAGAAATAGAAAACACAACAAAAAAGAGAATTAAATGTGGAAGGAGGGAGGGAGAGGTAGAGTTTGATTCTTTTTATGAGAGATGAGTCGTATGATGTTTTCTAAAAATTTTAAGTTTGTCTTTTCCCCCTCCAGAAAACATTTTAGTTGAATAGTATATTCATGTAAAAAGTGAATTTTCCTGTTTCTATGGTGTCATGTTGTGCAACATTTTAAAGCGCCGTGTCAACTTGTCTGTGTCGGTGTCCTGTTGTATCTTTGTGGGGTGTCCATGCTCTGGTATAATTATTACATAGCTCATAGTAGTTGCCTCTTCTGTCACGGCTTCCTCGCTATGTTCTAGGTACTATTATTGTTGCATTTATTTGGGGAGGTGGAGTAAAGCTTATTAATTGCAGTATTGCTCATGCCTTGTCTTTTCATTCTACTAGACACTAGACGTTTAGTTATCTATTGTGTCTTTTCCATTGGCATTTGATATTCTACATTTCTTAGTGAATTTCATTGATTCATATTGCTGTAGAACAAGCTAGGAGGGTACCTTTCCCCATTTCTCAATGGCGCGCGCTATACTTCTCTTGGACGCCATTTTACAAAAGTGGACAAGCTGAAAGAGGTGAGTCAAGTAACGATCATCATATTAGAGCATGTATCCAAGCTGCTAAGAAGAATCAAACTCATATTTGTTTGGTACAGCAGAGGCTGTGGAGCTAGTTATTTGCATTTGAGAATTTGCTACTGATTTGTGATTGATTGGCATCGAAGAAATCAGTTGAATTTAGTATCGTTTATTATAAGGTTGGCTTGATTTTTTAGTTGTTTTCCTTCTAATTTATTATCCAAACTGTTAAGGTTTCAAATATTAAACCTCAAATTTTCAAATAAACCCAAAACCAAGCATGAAATTCGAATGATCTCAACCCACTACGAAAGTTCTCGATTGGGTTCGAATCTGGAAAATGACCGTCTATTGCTTGATTCTGGAGTATCGTGAATAATCGATTTTATCGTATAAAGACTCTTTCCCTAGACCCAATTTCTTCAGTCCAACCTCTCGGTTGGGCTCGAATCAGGAATCAATGGTTGGGAAACCAATCCCTCATCCCCAGTTGATGTCAGTAGGTACTAGGTAGGAACCACATGCAATTTTTCTGGTCGGGTTGTCAAATTAGAGCTTTTGAGGTTGAGATTGATGGGCAAAATCTCTAAATCAATGGGCAAAATTCCATGTTGGGGGTGTTGTGGCCGTTGGGTTTGAAGAAGAGGGTGAGGAAGCCATGAAAGAGATTGGAGAGGTGGGTAAGGGAGTGAAAATGAAGAGGAAATGGGGGGCAATATTGGAACTCATTGCATAATTTTTCACACAACTTTGGTTAAAATCTCAACGATTCTGGACGGAATGCGAACAGAAGGGGTTTAGGTAGATGAGGGGGTTTGGTTGTAGGTGAAATTAGCTTAGGGGGGTGTCCGTGAGAAAGAGGTATAGATTAGGGGTCCAGGTAAATAACCCTACATTAGCTCAAACAAAGCTTGCGCTCATAATGAAAAAGACCTTTGAAAAAAGAGAAAAAGAAGAATCTATTGGTGTTGGTATTGTTCTCTGCCTTCTCTCTCCTTGTCCAGTGTCGATGGTCTAAATGTATTAATTTCATATTCACGACATTATCTATGTTGAATTTTTTTGTTTGTTAGCTTATGGAATTATGCACAAGCTTAAAAGAAATTCGACTATGTTGGCAAACCCTATTAACTTGAACAATTTTCCTTCGAATCCAAGACTTCAATATAAAATCACATCCTATCATCCATAGAAGAGCATATCTTCATAAAGATCGCCCCATCCTATTCGCCACAATTTCTTTCGAAAGGGTATTAGTAGATAAATACGCCAGTTTAAACCAAACCAAACCAAACTGAGCCTTATGTCCCAAATCAATTGGGGTCGGCTACATGAATCCTTTTCCTCCACTGAGCTCTGTCAAGTGTTGCTTGCTCACTTAGCCCTAGTAGACTCAAATCCTTGCGCACTACCACATCTAATGTCAATTTGGGTCTTCCCCTCCCTGGAGGTCGGAGCGTTGCTACTCAAAACTATCCTATCTGCTCTCTTAACTACTGCATCCGCTGGTCTCCGATAGACATGCCCAAACTACCTAACCCTATTTTCCCTCAACTTCTCCTCTATAGGTACTACACCTACCATCTCGCGGACTGTTTCATTTCTAACCCTATCTTGTCTAGTCTTACCACACATCCACCTCAACATTCTCATTTCCGCTACACTTATCTAAATACGCCGGTTTAACATTAGCTCAAAATATGAAAAATCGTACGGGACAACAGATTGTCCACTGTGCAATAGGAGAACGTAAAAAAGTTTTGAATTCTTTTAGATAGACACAGAAACACACATATATTATATATATTGACGCCCTATTTGGAACTCGTGGAAAGTGAGGGAAAGGAAAGGAAAATAATGAAGAAGGAAAGAGGGAAAAATAAATGGTAAATTTTACTATTCTTAATACTCTATTTGGTCATTTTCTCTTATTTTTCTTCTCAAACCAAACAAGGAAAAGAAATATTTTTAAACTTTCCTTTCTTTTCTTTTCCTTTCCCTAGGTTCTAAACAAAGCATAAGTACTCATTTTGCATAGTAAACAATCTTTTTGGAATGGAAATTATGTTTTTTGACCACACTGTCTATACATATATGAGATTTTGTGCATGGATGGTTGGTTACTAGAGGTAATAGAGTTCAAGGTAATTTCTAAACGCCATGCTACAAATTTCTTGAGCTGCCACTTAAGGCAGCTCATTGATTGTATTTTCCTCTTATGTCATTACTATTAAAGTTGTGCTCATTAGTCAGATGCTTTGGAGTCTGGACCATGAATGAGGGAAGCATGGTATTGAGCACATAAATTGATTTGGGTCCCTGGGCATGCCATCTCCTATACCTTTCGGCTTTGATTCGGGGGCATGGTTTTACATCAAATCATCCCTGTAACTCCTCGGGTCTTGGAGGTTTAGGGGGACCGCTGTTCAAGTGGTATTCTGGGAGCAGCTATTTTGTGCATATTGCCAAAGGTTAAGTTTGTCCCCGATCATTCCATGCCCATACCCCCAATGGTTTGGGGCTAGATGGGTTATGTTATTGTTGTTGTCATTACTATTAAAGTGCATCCTTCAAATTAGTCAGAAGATCTCCCAATGCTCTTGAGACAATTCTGCAATCTCAGTTTCAAGAATGTTTCGTGTGTGTGTGTGTGTGTGGTCAGTTTGCGCTGGAAACAAGGTACATCGATTTGTTTAAAGCTCGTCATCAGGTCGATGAGAGAATTCTCGATTTTCTAGAGTTTCTTTGCTTATTTTTCATCTGATGCTTAGATTCAGCTCTTATGTGATAAAAGCTTTGGCCAATGCCCAAGCTAATGCTAACTCTCAACGTGCAGATTGTTGATTTGCTCCATTGTTATGTGCAAGATGGGGATATGGTAAGAATCTGCATCTATATTCTTTTCAATTGTCAGATGCTTTGTTGTCTTGATATGTGGTGTCACCATAATTGTTGTCTGTGGAGTATATTTGGGCATGCTTCAATACGATGTGGGACGTGAATTATGCTATTTTATGTTTAATGCTATTTTATGTTTAGTGACTTGGATAACTTGGTCTCCAAGATAATCTTTTTTCGTGTCTGTTTAAATGCTTTGTGATGCATTATGTTGGTTCCCCCCCGGTACTTCCTTGTGTTTGGGGCGGCCTGATGCACACCAAATATTCCATTGAGAGTACTAGAGAAACTCCTAAAATGGGATACAACAAATAGCAACAAACGAAACAAACCCAGACGAGATTTAACCTGAAACACTGATTCGAATTCTAAAATAGGGTTTTCGCAGGTCTATATCATTGTTGCGAGTGCTGAACAGTGATACGAGGCTGGAAAGTGGTGATTCGAGACTGGGTCTAGTGTGAAGAAGCAGGTTCGTGTGCGACAAGACTGGTTTGAGTGCACTAAAGAGAGCAACTCCTAAAATGGGATACAACAAATCGCAACAAACGAAACAAATCCGGACGAGATCTAACCTGAAACACTGAGTCAATGCTAAAAGAGAGTTTTCGCAGGTCTATATCACTGTTGCGAGTGCTGAAACAGTGATATGAGGCTGGAAAGTGGTGATTCGAGAGTGGGTCTAGTGCGAAGAAGCAGGTTTGTGTGCGACAAGACTGGTTTGAGTGCAAAACAGGTGGGTCGGTGGCTCAAAACCCTGATTCGAGTGTCGAAATGAACTTTCAAAGGCCTGAAACTGTGATTTGAATGCTGGGTCTAGTTCGAAATGGTGCGAAATGGTTGCGAAAAGGTTTTTTGATAGACCAAAACAGCAAAAACAGCTCCGAAAATGGTCAATCTGTGGGTTTTGAGGATTGAAATCAAGGTTTAGGGGATCTTGGGTTGAGCAGATATGGAGAAAACGAGTGGATGGGGGCTCCGGCGAGATTCTCTGGCGCCATTTTAGGATTCCGGAGAGCTTTAGGTTAGGTTTCCGGTGAAATGAGTGGTCAGGATCGAGGAGCTCTGATACCAAATGATGCACGCCAAATATTCCATTGAGAGTACTAGAACATTCCATTTCTGACCAAAACTGGTATTGTAAACTCCATGTTTCTTTCCGACTCATTTATCTGGATTATTATGCCAGGTACCGCTCACTTGGGCCAGAGGGCAGAAAGTAAACGAAGATCGAAAGTTGAATTTGTTTTCTGGAATAGTGGGTTGTATGTGTATGGGATATCCTGATTAGAAGCAATGTGGATGGAATAGGATGGATATAGCTATAACTAATAGCAGGCAATAGATTAAGTAGTGGCCGAGCAAGTTGAATGAGTTTCAATCTCTGCCGTTCAAAAAAGTTTCAGTCTCTAGGTGCATATGCAACCAAAGGAGTTCTTATTAATGTTACGAAAATCAATCTTGGAACCAAATCTGAATTCCTTTAAACAAATTGGAATAATACATCTATGAAGTTCCACTAATCTGGTACAGAATACAAGATTACAGAAATATCACTGAAATTTAGCGAGAACTGATAAATAGAGATGGGATGCAGTATCTAACAAAACTTATTCTGAGAACCTCCTCAACGCTGATCTGAAGCAATATAACAGATAGAATCAAGACTAACAGTAAGTTGGATTGATAAACAAATCAAAGGAAAAATAGATTCGTCATGTTCTGGTGGTGGAGGTATCAACCGGCGTCTGTCTTACAAGATACTCCCTCTGTACGATTTTGTTTGTCAATTATTCCTTTTCTCTCTTTTGTTTCAATTGTCTATGTCTTTCAATCTATAATGTTTTTCATGATTTCAAAAACTTTGTATTATATAACAAATTGAAATCTATCAAATAAGATCCATATTGCATATTTTTTTAGATCTACATTGAAAGATATAATTGACAAACAAAATGGACGGATGGAGTAGAATGGTTGCACACAGTCCAGTGCACACTACAAGTTGAGACTGTCTGGCAAACCAAATAGTGTTCGCGTTCTCTCTCTGTCACTTGAAGAATGAAGTTGGGAGTGAAGCCGTTCAATCAGAACAGGAAGCGAATGAAAAGAACAAGAATGGAGGCTCAAGAATTTGGAAGTGTGGAGGTGTATTGATCGTTTTCTGGTTGCCTCGAATACAGAATCAAAGAGGCCAATTTATCATTAGGAGATTTTCCAGCTGCTTGGAATATCATTTCAAGAAACCTTAAGCTACTGAATTGAACTCTTCAATACAGCTGTAAAGAAAATGCTAAAGAATCTGAGACTCTTCAGCTCTTGGTCCTTCCAGAATACTATTATATAGGCCCAATAACGCACGGCCCGAAAGCCCAAGGCCAAACCATTTAAGGTTCTGGGAAGTAAAAAGATATAATGCAAGGGCCCAAAGCCAAGCCAAGCCCAGACCAAGGCCCACGGTCCCGGCCCTGTCCGGTCAGGCGGCAGCGGCGGAGCACACTTGTGGTAAATGGGGCAAGCTACATTACCAATTGGTCTCCTTTGTAAACTAGGGTACCCCTTGGGACCCAATCCCTTAAGACCAATGTCTATATCTTTAAACAATGTGTTTCTCCACCATGCCTTTCTCATGCATCTCTTAATGGATTTTGTTCATTTTTTCCCAAGGATTAAACCCCTTACATTGTAGTATCTAAACCCTCTTGGACCCACCTCAAAAGTTTTTTTGGTCCCACTTTTATTTTAGCTTAAATTTCCCGAAAACTCTAGTGAACAACCCCATTTTCCAACACTTATTTCTGTCTAACAAGAGTAATGTCAAAATCAAGTGGTACTGGGGTGGGGATTTTCAGATAAACATCAGACGTGCTGCAGCAGAATAAAGTCTCATTAAATTATCTCAATCCAAATTGTAGATGATGCTCGAGTAAATGAAGTTGTTTTCTAATTACTCAGTTTGTGATCTTCCTATTTGAAGTAGCTAACTGCTTACTGATCCTCTGCACAGATGGTTGACTTCTGTTGTGGATCAAATGATTTCAGTTTGCTTATGAAGGAGAAGCTTGACAAGATAGGGACAAGGTGCTCGTACAAAAACTACGATCTTGTTCAAGCAAAGGTAAAGTGCACTTTCATATCACAAATTTTAACTCATTGGTTATGGGTCTTACAAATGATGCTCTCTAGTTTTCCCCCCACCTTTACTGTTTTCTTTTCTTTTATTCTTTCTTGATGTTTTCTGTTTTGTTATTTATTACACTGGTTGATGTCATTACATGTTCTCAATTTTGACATGGAAGCACGCTTACAACACAGGCTTGGAAGTAAACCTATGCTACTAAACCCACCTCTGTTTCCTAAAGAACCCTTAAATTCACGAAAATATGGAAGTTCATTGACAATGTCTTGCTCTACAAGACATTCTGGAAGGGAATATATAACGTTAGAGTTTGTCCCACATTGGTTAATTATAACTTCCAAAGCTAGTATATGAGTTGGGTGACCTTTCCACTCACTGCCAGTTGGTTTCCTCCAAAGCTAGTATATGAGCCGGGTGGCTTTTCCCTCACTGCCAGTTGGTTTTGAGTTGGATGCTTTAACATGGTATCAGAGCTAGGCTTTTGGAAAAGACTCTATGTTGATGGTTGGTTCCCCTTAGTTTGTCGTTGATTGTTGATAGTTGTCGTATGTGTTGAATCGTTGTTTATCTCTCCACGCGTGGGTCAGGGTCACACGTGCGGGGGAATGTCAGAGCTTGTCCCACATTGGTTAATTATAACCTCCAAAGCTAGTATATGAGCCAGGGCGGCCTCTCCACTCGTTCCCAATTGGTTTTGAGTTGGATGTTTTAACATGGTATCTAAGCTAGGCTTTCGGAGGATTTTGGACAAAACTCTCTTGGTTGTTGCCCCGTTTTTTGTGCCATAAGTGCACCATGTTTCGTTATGATCCCAATGTTGTGGATCCGTTGTTTACCTCTCCACGTGCGGGTCACGGGTCGCACGTGCGGGGGAGTGTTAGAGTATGTCCCACGTTGGTTAATTATAACCTCCAAAGCTAGCATATGAGCCTAGGTGGCTTCTCCACTCACTGCCAATTGGTTTTGAGTTGGATGCTTTAACCTATAAGATTCTCTTTGTGAATCCTAATTAGTGTCTGTGGATGAGATTCACGTGTAAGATGTGAAGAATTGTCTTGGGAGGAGTTTCCTGCATGGCACGAGTTTCTATTGATCAGGAGTTTAGTTGTTTGAGTTCATATGTTGGACGACGTATTCTATAATATTCATTTTTGTGAAAGGTCGATGTTTATCATACTATGCGGTGTATGTGGATAAATTGGTGCTCATAATTTGTTTAATGGTTGACCACCAACTCATTATTGAAAGTTATGCTGTTGGAGAGAGCGGTAAGTGGTAGCTATTTATATTCTCAACATGCCTTCCGAATTTGGCTGGGCTGTCATCCATAAGTGGGCCGGACGCATGCGAGTATTGTAAGTACCGGTTTAGTGGCGAGTTTGAACACATGATCTATTTGCAGTTCAAATACCATCGTGAACTGTTAACCCCTAAAATCCTCATCATAGTTCAAGATAGACAATTGTCTAGGGGATGCCCATGCATTAGATAATAAAATTCAGAAATTAGCAGCTGCAGTGATCATATAATATTTGGTTTGTTAGAATGTCATATTGACTAATAATTCCAATCCATCACCACATGAGTTATGTTACTATAACCTTGTTAAATCTTCCTCGGTTCCAGTCAAATCAGCAGTTCTTATAGGCTTGTTTTGATGTCTTACTCAATTTTCAGTGTTACCTGTGAAGTTGCATTAGTGACTCCTTGTACACGTCATACATGTAGTGCTGATGCATTGCTGTATACTTTAGCATTATTTCGCCTTTGCTTAAACAGTTTATTTCAGTAATCTGCATTTGCTTTTCTGTTTGAACTACATTTGCCATTCTTCTTTAACTACCTCATGTTTTTGTTTCAGTAGCTAGTCGTGTTTTGTAGCTTCTCAAATTTCAATTCCATGTATCTCTGTAATCACTTTATTGACTATTTGTGTTCGATTAATAAGTTCTCATTAATATATTTCACGTGTTTTAGTTAATTCATGATTTGATTCCTCGTTGATCATACAAAGATGCATAAAATATTGTAAATCATAGCCTCGAGCCTCATATGTTCTTATTCCGTTTAATACAAACAAAAACCGTGGCAAAAGTGTTACTATGTTTATTCTTTTTCCTCTTTTCTTTTTTGTCTTATAAAAGTCCCGCATACAAAACCAAATGGCGAACAATCTTCTTGCTGTTGTCATTACCTTGTTCGTTTTGGTTCTCTTTTTTTTTTCTGAACGGCAAAAAAACCTTCCTTAAAAACCAAACCAAACAAAGTAGCTCTGTTTTTGTTTGCTCTCCACAATCTTTAGGATAAACCGGCTTGCATTTGGATGGTAACAATCTCGGGTTGTGCTTATATTCGGATATCTCATCTTTAATAGAACCATTGTTTCATTATAAAAATTCTCAACGGGGCTGTATCACTTCATACTTGATTGGATTGTTTAGTCATGAAATCTTTGTTATATGCTTAAGATGGCTTCACTAGAGCAGAACATGATTAGTAATGTTGATTGATCTGTTTTTATATGTTTTTAGCTATTCTCTCTCATTTTGGATCTTGTTCATCCTTTCTTGGCAGAATAATTTTAACTTTGAGAAGAGGGATTGGATGACCGTCCGTCCTAATGAATTGCCAACGGGGTCAAAATTGGTAAGAGTAATGTTTTTTTTCATTCATACGGCTATAAACAACACCTGACCGAATTGTTATCCTTTTGTCCCGAGTAGATCATGGGGCTAAATCCTCCTTTTGGCAAAAATGCTAGAGATGCAAATAAGTTCATCGATAAGGCACTCGAGTTTAAGCCGAAGCTCCTTATTTTAATTGCTCCTCCAGAAACAGAAAGGTAGTTGCTCTCTCTCTCTCTCTCTCTCTCTCTCTCTCTGTGTGTGTGTGTGTGTGTGTGTGTGTGTGTGTGTGGGGCATATTTTACATAACCATGGATTTGCATCTGATTTTTCCCCCCTTCCTCTGCCCTTTTCCAGGTTGGATAAAAAGAATCCTCCGTATGATCTGATCTGGGAGGACGATGAGATGCTTGCTGGGAAGGTAAAAAGAATCGCTCCGTCCTTTTTTGTTTTTTGGTCTGTTTTGGGGATCCAACTTAATTATTAAAAACTTTGTAACTTCAACTTGCCCATAATCAGCCTTCAACTTTCTCATATTACCATCCATCCCTCTTTTGAGCTCTGAATTAAGTTCGAGAAAGAAGGATAAATTATATTGTCACCAAAATGTCCCCATTGCCATTTGAAAGTGGACATTCTTTTTTGGAAAATCAAAAGTGAAAATATGGGCTGACAAAGAGGGAGAAAGATGTCCGGTTATTGCTGAATTTGAATTGTACATTTCCAATGGAAGTTTTCTTTGGTGGCTTACACTGTTTTTGTCTTCTTTTTTCTCCAGTCATTTTATTTACCTGGATCTGTGGATATGAATAACAACCAACTGGATGATTGGAATTTGACTACGTCGCTGCTCAACCTCTGGAGTCGCCCGGATTGGACTGCTAAACACAAGGCAATTGCTCAAAGGCAGGGGCACTTATCCAGATTACAAGAACAGACACATTCGGAAACTCAGCACGAAACACTGGTTTCAGATAAAGCAGTGGAAGCCCCTGATCTGAATGGTGAAATTCCCATGTCGAGTGATGGTCATCCTGTTCAGAATGATGTGCGAGAAGCAAGTGTTTTGGAAAGTCACAAAGAAGGCTCCCCTTCTGATAACAAGAAGAGAGAAGTTCACGAGCACAGTAAGAGTAGCCATGGGAAAAATTGTTCTAAAGAGGATCCAAAGAAGAGGCGGCGTGATGAAGCCAAGCCTGGGAGAGAGTCAAGTGAAACGTCTCCCGCATTCAAAGAGAGAGGACTGAGTCAAGACAAAGAGAGAGGACCAAGTCAAGAGAGAGTACCAAGTCCTCTTAGTAAGATGTACGATGAACATCCTCGCCTAGCCCAACCCAGAGAAGTTCGCAAGCACAATAATAGTAGCCTCGGAAAAAATTGTTCTGATGAGGATTCAAAGAAGAGGCTTCCTGATAAAGGCAAGCGTGGGAGAGAATCAAGTGAAACGTCACCATCATTCAAAGAGAGAGGACAAAGTCCTCGTAGTAAGAGGTACGATAAACATCCTCGCCTATCCCCACCCAGAGAAGTTCGCCAGCACAGTAATAGTAGCACTGGAAAAAATCGCTCTGACAAGGATTTAAAGAAGAGGCAGCCTGATAGAGGCAATCGTCAGCGAGAATCAGGTGAAAAGTCATCAGCATTCAAAGAGAGAGGACTAAGTCAAGAGAAAGGACAAAGTCCTCTTAGTGAGACGTTCGACAAACTTCCTCGCCTATCCCCACCCATTGTTAGTCGCGGAAGATCACTAGAAGATGGTAATTTTTCTGAACCTCCAGAACTTGGGCATTATCTAACAAGGTATGGAGAGAATCGGGTGGATGACATTGATAGGGTGTACAGCTTGAGCCGCGAGGAACATGTTCCAGGGGGGACCCATGTGTGGCCAAGCGGCGCTAGTCCCAGTCGTGGTCTTGACTATGGTCATATGCCTGATTATGGGGTCAGGAATCCGGCGGTAACTGAGGAACATGTTCTAGGTGGAACCCGCGGATGGCCAAGTGGTGCTAGTCCTGGTCATGGTCTGCATTATGGTCGTAGTCTTGATTATGGGGTCGGGAATCTGGCGGAACAATTCCCAGGTTACCAGAGAGATACCATGGATAATGGTGGGCATAGGTCTTACGTCGGTGAGTTAGGACAGAATTACCCATCTGATTCGGCAATTCAATCTAACGGCCGACTTTATGGGCAGCAACAACAATATCATGATACTTTGGGTGGTCAAAGAAGCGGCGGATATTTGGGAATCGGGGATCCTGGGCTTCCGTCGCCTTACAGTCATTCAAATCCCGCTGCAGGCTCTTCTTACAACCGGATGAGCACTTCTGCAATGGCGAGGTACTTGCCCCAACTTGATGAGATGAACCACACGAGGGTGAACCCTTTGGCAGCGGTGCCGCCACATCATACTGCAGGTAGAAATGGAATCCCTGATCCACATGCTCCAACGGCTGGATACCGAGTTGACTCGATGGGCTTTGCTCCGGCTTATCACCCTTATCCCCGGCATAACTCATCTGGCTGGCTTGATTGACTAAAATAGTTGGGCAGTTTTTCTTTTGAGTTGTATCTCTCCTTTATTTGATTTTTCTCTGTGGGAGCTACCAATGGTGCCAGTTTTATTTTTTTATGAGCTTGTTTTTCGTTTATATTGAAATGGTGTTTTTATTTTTATTCGTGCTATCATTGCTACTAGGGCCAAATGTCAGAAATGTTAATTTTCTCGTTTCTTAGACGGAACTAGAATGGTGGATAATATTTTATCTTATACTCCTTCCGTCCCTATTTATGTGACTCCTAAAAAAACGTGTAATTTGGAGACCAAATAATAAAATATAGTATGTGCATAATTTTATTTTTTTCAATTTAAACATTTTTAGCATTTGTTATTCACCGGTGTTGACGGTGGTTACCAAAGTAAATACTCCTGCTCCGTACTACTGCCAGGGGTGATTTGTTTAAGCAAAAATTGATGGTTAAGGGTGGACCCAACTAATAGAACGTAATAACTTTTCTACCCTTTTTTTTTTATTTTCGTTCTACACAATGGTTTATTTCATAATAAATAAATAAAAAATTGAAATGAACCATCGGTGTGATATCTAGCTAGCAACTAGCTAGATATCACACCGATGGTTCATTTCAATTTTTTATTTATTTATTATGAAATAAACCATTGTGCAGAACGAAAATAAACGAAGGAAAAAAAAGAAGAAGAAGAAGGTTGAAAACAAATTGGAAGTAGCTAATCTTTTTTTTTTTGAACTGGCAAGTAGCTAATCATTTTATGTGTTTGTCATTGCAATGACAAGAACCACATTCAAGTCTTTTATATATAAAGTTCATTGATCCGTTCATCTTGCAACTCATTGATCCGTTCATTGAGTCCGCTTTTAAATTTCCAAGAAAAAAAATGAAAAGAGTTACTAGTAGAATGCAAAATATTCATTCTTTTTTGCATGTGACTAAGCATCATTTCATTTTTCAATTGGAAAATCATTTTTTTCCTTTTAAGGCAACCATGGGCTTCTGTTGCACCCAATTTTAAATTAAAAACATATATTGATTTTTATTCACAAAGAATCATTGACTTTTTAAAACTCTGGATCTTGTTCTCTCTTTCCAAGTTGTTTATTAAAATGGATGAGAATTCCACCAACTAGCCCACCACCATATACTTTTTGATTCAATCAAAACCAGAAGAAATTTAATCAAACAACCAAAAAGGAAGAAAAAATCAAAGAAGAAGAAGAAGAAGACCAAACAGAGCCTTACCATGGAAGGTGAAATCAAGAACTTGATTGAGGTACAGTTATCAATCCTATCATCTCTCTGTTTCTGCTACTTCATCTCTTCAAAAATCCCCAAAGGCAAATACAGATTCCTCTCTCTCCTCCCAATCTTCTCTCTCTTCACCCTCCTCCCTCTCCACTTCACCTACGCCTTCCCCACCGCCGTCGCCGCCTTCTTCATCACCTGGCTCGCCAATTTCAAGCTCCTCCTCTTCGCCTTCGACCTGGGCCCACTCTCATCAAACCCACCAAAATCCCTCCCCCTTTTCATCACCCTTGCATCTCTCCCTGTCAAAATCACAAACCCAAGAAATTTCCTAATATACCCTTCTGATCAATCTTCCAAATACCCAATAATAATGAGAGTATCACGGTTTCCAAAATTGAGTATTTTAGGCACGGAAATCGTGATACTCTCGCTGTTATTGGGTATTTGTTTTGACTACAGAGAGAGGATCCATCCCAAAATTGTACTAGTCTTGTATTGTTGTATGGTTTTTTTAATGGTAGATGTACTCATTGCTATTTCCAATATGGCGGCTCGAGCCGCTGTAGGACTTGAGCTCGAGCCGCCATCCAATGAGCCGTATTTCGCCACGTCGCTCCAGGATTTCTGGGGGAGAAGGTGGAACCTAATGGTGACAAACAACTTGCGACACACCGTGTACGATCCGGTCCGGTCAGCTCTCGAGGGCCTATTGGGCAGGGAGTGGGCCTCGATGCCAGCTGTCATGGCGGCCTTTACCGTATCCGGTTTGATGCACGAGCTACTGTTCTACTACGTCACGCGCGTGAGTCCCACATGGGAGATGACCGGGTTTTTCGTGTTACACGGGATGTGTGTGGTGGCTGAGTCCGTTGTGAAGAGGGCGGTTTCCGACAGGTGGCGGTTGCATTGGGTGGTGACGGGGCCGTTGACGGTGGGGTTTGTGGTGGCCACTAGTTTTTGGCTGTTCTTCCCACCTATCACAAATGGTGGTGCAGATGTGAAAGTCATTCAGGAGTTCAGATGGTTTGCGGACTTCACAAAGAGAGGGCTTATCTTAGTTTGTGAGAAAATTCTGAGGTGGTTGCCTTAGAATTTGGGATGAAATTTTTTTCCTTTCATTTGTGGTGGAAAGGGGGTCAACATTTATGTAGTAGCACATTGCTATTCACCAAAATCATGAAAATGTGATACTTCGATCGGGTGTTCGGGACTGCTTATGTGCCCCTTAATTAACTTCATGTTTTCGAAATTAATGATTGAATAAATTTTCAATGCTTGAATAATTGGGGACTAGATGAATTTTGTTATTGTCGTTGCTTGAATAATACTATTTTTATCTGGCTGCAAGCTTGGGATAAGTCTCTGAATTTACATTTTAGCATGAAATTTTATTCCTTTATAGTAAGCTCTTTTTTTTTCAAAAAAGAGAAAGAGAGAACATCATATGGTATCAAACTTTTTAAGGGCTGATGTTTTTGTTTGGGATAGTCTGGCATTTAGTCACGTACAATTTTTCAAAATGCCTCGCTCTCAATTTTTGCACGCTCAATTTTTACTCTCTCAAATTTAAATAGTTTGAGATGTAATTTAGAGAATATTTCACGCTCCCGCTCTCGCATACGCACTCGCATGCGAAGATCCATATCCATTTCACATAATTAGTTAAAATAGTGGAGGTTAGTTTTCAACGAAATCTACGACATGGCCGCAAGGAATCGAGTTTTTAATGAGATTCGAACTCGTGATCAATAGTTAGTAAAGGACCAATGAGCATTAGAGGACCAAGATACAATAGATGTTTACGATAAAATTTTAAAATTGACTCTTGAAAATGCTAAAGTTAAAGGAGCATAATCCACAAACTTGGCAATTTAGACATGCGCGTTGATTTTCTTCATAGCTTTTGTTTATTCAAACTTACCCGAACATTTAAAGAATATTACTCCCTCCGTTCCAATTTTTTCGTCCATTTATGTGCATGTGTATCATTTTTCAATTACCTATATTTTTCAATCTATAATATTTTTTTCCCCAATTTGAAAATTTTGTTTAGTAAAACTCATTGATGACTATCAAACAAAGATCCATATTGCACAATTATAAGATTATAGATCTTAAAATATAAACAATTTTTTAGGTGTCGTGAATAGTGGAAGTGGACAAAAAATTCGGGACTGAGGGTTTTCCGGTTTTGTTTCTTTGGATTTCTTTCCCGCGTTAGTTAGTTTTGCGTCAATTTTTTTGGAGGTGGTGATAGTGCCAAGACTGTTTTTGTTAGTGTCAAAACTCCAAACTCATGTGCACAAGTATTATGCACTAGAGATTTGGGACTGGCTATTGATAATGCCACGACAATAATGTTTACTGCCACGACAATTTACTTGCGCTGACCATTATAGCCTTTGTCATAGGCTACTCAGGAATCAGGATGTTGAACTTCTGATTCTCTCTCTCCTGGCCTCCCCACTACAGAGCAACGAAAGGAGTAAACCCATTTTCTGCACTTTCATCTCGTAATTTGCTTCACCCATCTTCATCAAACCATGAATTTACCTCCCCTCCTTCCACCGCCAAATCCAACCCTTACTTACAAACGAAAACAGTTACTCGTAGTCCGCCTGTTTCTTCTATTGCTTAATCGATACATAAGAATTCTAAAAGAAGTGAGACCTCTGTTAGGAAATGAAAATCCCCTTCTGTTAGAGAGAGGGAGAGAGAGAGAAATTCGGGATACAAACCATTCCCCATCTCCACGCTTGATTCGATCTTGCAAATCTTCCCATTTCCACCTTTTAATTAGTAGTAACTAGTAAGAGACATAGGTTACAGATAGAAATCAAGTGATTGCTGTGGAGTTCTTGCTCAATTCGAAGATTAGCGGCACAACTAGTGTCGACGCATGCAAAAAGAAATCGTGGGCGATCCGAAAAGAAGAACTACATAGGGAACCTCAAATCACTCGCCTTCTGAAATGGTATTCAGAAATTTTATCCAAAATATATATAGAGAGAGAGAGAGCATAAGCCACAGAAGAAAAAAAGGAGCAAATGAGAGGGGGATAAAAAGATCAAAGGAGGGAAGAGGGTCTGTATTACAAAGAAAAAGAAGCAAGAAAGGAAAACCTGGGAGGGGGTACAATTGTCAGAATATTGGATTTGTCGTGGAACTAAAACAAACTATCGTGGCATTAGCAGCTCCCTTTGGGACTAACAAAAACAGTTTTGGCATTATCACCTGTCTTTTTTAAAAATAATTTAAAAAGCCAAAGATATTTTTTTGCTTATTTTCATCTTTATTTGAAAATTTGTGATCTTCGATCACGATATTTTACTTTTCTGATTTCTCGCGTTGAGAAAACCCAATAATACCTGTTGGATCAGATGCTAACCGACTCATCTAAAAACAATTGTTGTTAGGGGAAGGCGCAACTTAATCTTAAAAGGGTGGATGTTTCCCCCCATAAAGCCAACAATACCCAAAAATTCGACATAAACCTAAGTAATGTGAAAAAAATTCAAATAAAGACAAAAAATAAGTCAAGCGACTTATTAGGCCAGACATAGCCTAAATGTGTGGGATAAAAGTTTTATTTTGCATTTATGGTTAGTTCAGGAGCACCTGCTTTTCAAGAAAAAGTTTTACAAACTACAAAAAAAAGTTTACAACAAAACTCCGGCACAACTGTGTTCGTAACCGTTTGATGCATATAAAATCACATGCATTGAATGGTTCCTGACACAATTGTGTTTAAAAATCCTTGTTCAATTACCCTACTTTACAACCCAAAAAACTCACCCGTCAATAGTTTTTTTAACAAAAGAACAATATTTTACGTTTCTTACCTTCTGTAAATGAAAAAATAGTTAAGTACATCTAGGGTTGTTGATAAATGGACTAACAGGGCGGACCCTATACATTTGATGGCTCTAGGCGAATTTCCAATATGGGCCATATCTATAAATTATCAATCTTTTATTGACTCCATTCATTTTTTTTTATTGTTTTTGAATTTCCTAATTTCATGGATTCCTTCCATTTTGGAGTTACTAATTACTATATCAAATCCTAATGAAATCCCACCAAGATAGGAAAAAAAATAATAACCGTACATACAAATGTCATTGAAAAGGGTAATAACGATAATTCGCATATCAAAATGATTAAAAATTTGAAACATAAGAACGAAAAGTGGACTGGATCAACTCTTACGTGGTGTGCCTTATTAGGATGATTATGTAAGTAACTCATACAGTAGTATTTATTTGTGTAGCAAATGTCATGATATAAGTTGTGGTTTTGTTGTACAATTACTACATAAATTCCATTTTGGGTTAGGTTCAAATCTCAACAAGAAGAAAATTTGTTTTTCCTACCATTCAACCACTAAAAAATTAAGAGCAAAGACGGGAATCAAACTTCCACCTTGGGCCCTGAAGGGCAGTTAAGAGATTGAGAAAAAAAATGAAAAAACACACTCCTAACCTTAGTGTGAAAGGTAAGTGGTGGCTGACTCATGCGGTAGAGCTCTTGGATGCCCCACACTGCATCTCGGGATCGAGTCTCATTTCCCTTCTCCATGTAATAGATTAGGAATAACGAATGACAAAAAAAAAAAAAAAACCCTGGTGTGAAAGCACTTTTCAGAAAAATCTTAGTGCGAAAGCAAGTGCTTTACTATTGGTTCAAAGGTTGGGCCAATAAGAGTGGCCTAAGTAATGGCCTCCTGACCATGCCCAAGGGCCGGGTATGCGGACTAAATTGCCCGCATTCATTCGTTAAAAATTTGTTCAACATCGATATACTACATAAATAAATCAAAGCTTGAAAAAATTCGCGATGGTCTCAATTGAAGCTCGTATGAGATTGGCTTACCTCCTTAACAAACTAAGTCCAAACATACTTTTGAAATTCCTTAAACTTCTCAGAATAATTTTTACACTCAATTGAGCCTCTTGTTCAACTTGTGTTTCAATCCCAAATAGGGTTACAACCTAGTTGAGTCTAGTTTTAAAGTGTTTGAGCTTAGCTCATTCTAAACTAGTCCAGCTTAAGGTCAAGTCAAGCCCAATTAACCGAGCTCGGGCTCAACTTGTTTGGTAGAGGTGTTTGAGCTTCGTTCATATAATAAAAATAGCCTCTATAAACAAACAAAGCTAATACAAACAAGCCGAGTTACAACTAATTTTAGCTCAAATTATTTACTGAACAAATACAAAACTCTAGCTCGAATTTTACTCATATACCAACGAATCGAGCCGAGTCCAGCCAAGCCTCTAGATGCTACGAACAACTCTCTTGTTCGTTTTCACCCTAATCCTAATAGAGAATCGAGTCTGAGCTTAACCAGATACCAATATCCAACCGCACACTAGTTAAAGGAATTGGGAGTTAGGTTAGGTTAGGGTGTGGCGGTTTAGGTGAGAAACAGCGGTGGCGTCTCGCAGGGGTCAGGTCCGGTCCGGTCTAGTTTCGGCGTGGCGATATCTCACAGAGACGACGCAGAAGACACAGATTACAGACACAAACTCCACCCTATATCTGTCTCTATTCTCATCATTTCTCGTCCAATACTTCACCCTAGCTCTCTCTCTCCTCTCCTCTCCTCTCCTCTCTCTCTCTAAACCATCATCCTTGCAGATCCGTCCTATCCTCTCTCTCTCTCTCTCGTTCTGGTAATCAATCGCTCTCTCTCTATGTATATATGTATGTATCTATGTTGCATGTGTTCATTTGTGCATATATCTACAATTGCTTCCTGTTCTTATTGCGTTTAATTGGATTCTAGGGTTTGTGACGCAAGAAAATTGCTCGTCTTAGTTACCTGGATTAGGGTTTCCGTATATATTTGTGCGTGTTTGGTACCTGAATATGCAAGAGATTTTGAGGTATCGTTTTATTTTTATTTTTAAACCGGTTAACTATTTTCTGATGCTGGGACTTCTCACCAGCTTGGGCGATTAGTTCTTGTGACGTTTTCTTGAAATAATGTGATATTTTTCATTGGTTATCCGGTTCTTTTATGAGTTTTAGCTATTAGGTTAGTTAATCTGGATGAATGAATATCACTTGTAAATATTAAAATGCGGGAGCGATCATATCAGAACTAATGCATCGGAACCCCTAAGAACTTCATAATACTAGGACAGGTGAGCCTTGGGAAGTCCTTGTATTGCGTACTTTACATATCAAAAAAACTTTTAAATATAACATTCCATCTCATTTTCATTTTGTGGGATTCTGTACCCTCTTCTTGGTTAGTCCTTGAACCTTGTGATGGTTTCTCACTCTCCACTAATCTCAGTTCAAGTTGGCTCCAGCCTCCAACTATTTTATGCTTTCTAATACCATAATAAGGGGGTCTCTGTAAGGCCCTGTAGTGTGGCTGAGTTGGACATGATGAGGTTCTGAAATTGGATCTACATCTCCAATATACTTTGCACAGTTGTGAAACCAGACTTTCCTCGAACAATGGGAGTTGCTCTTTGTTAGGATATGCTATTGCCGATATTCTGTTCCTTCGCGACTTTGATTTTATTTTATCTGAGACCTAGAATACATGAAGTTATGCAGAAGCATATGCATGTGAAACTTCTCCTAAATCATGTTGGTCCTATCAATATTTGTTTTGTTCCCCCTTTATCACATTGATACTGTTTGCAGAAATTGGCGTGATATACATGCCAAGAGGTAAATGGCTGTTGAGGCTTGTGTGAAACCAAATATGATGGATGACAGCGATGATGACACGCCCTTAGTTTTCAAGCGCAGTAACACTGCATCAAAGCAGCAAAATTCAGTGAACTCATCAGCAAAGAAGCCATCATCTCAAAAGCATGATAGACCATCAGGGAAGCTTGTCTCTGAAATACGTTCTCCTAATGGTCTGAACTCCATTTCCCAGAAGGGTAAATCTGTCCCATCCACGAAACCAGCACCAGTGAAATCTCCTTCTGCTAGTCCAAAAGACCCAACTTCTACGGCCAAGGCATCATTGTTACAAACGCCAGTTGAAAATTCAAAACCATCAACTTCAGTTTCTGATCAGTCAAAACATTCATCTCAACATAATACAACTAGGTCTATTAAGGAGGAAAAACATTTGATTGATACTTCTAAACCATGTAGTGACTCGGAGGATTCGGAAGATGATAAACCACTGAGTTTTAGACTCAATTCTGGACTACCGAAGGGGAACTCCAACAATGCTGACAGAAAGCCAAACTCTTCTAGTCTGGTCTCACCGTCATCTCAAAACCCCAAAGCCAAACAGGAAGACTCCGACGATGGAGTTCCTTTGTCGTCAAAGTTCCATGCTGACAGAAAGCCAAACTCGTCAAGTCTGGGCTCACCATCATTTAAAAAACCCAAAGTCAAACAGGAAGACTCGGACGATGAAATTCCTTTGTCGGCAAAGTTCCAGATGAAGTCAGTTTCCGGACCATCTACAAGCAAGTCCTCTGGTTTTGATGATAAAAAATCAATGGCACCTAAACTGCTGCAAAATGGCTCTGCAATCAAAGCTAACCAACATAGAAAAACTTCCCCAGTTTTGAATAAGAGACCTCTGGGTGACGTCAAATCTTCAAGTCAGTCTTCAATTAAAAAGCCAAAGCTTTCCGAGGGGTCCTCGCCAACTGTAAGTAAGAATGTAACTGTGAAAGCAGAATCAAAGGCTCACGATTCAGATGATGATAATATTCCGATTTCCCAGAGAACGAAGAAGCCAGCTACATCAGGCAATAAATCATCTTCCACCAAACCAAAAGTCGGCAAGGTTGTTTCATCTTCATTCAAGAAAACAAGCAAGAAGGCCAAAAAAGTTGGGAAGGATTCAAAATACTCCAAGTCGTCCAAGGTTCCCCCTGGGTCTGGTGAAGGGCAGAAGTGGACTACTTTGGTTCACAATGGTGTCATTTTCCCACCTCCTTACAAACCTCATAGGGTTAAGATGCTCTACAAGGGGAAGCCCGTTGATTTGACTTCTGATCAAGAAGAGGTTCTCTCTCTCTCTCTCTCTCTCTCTCACACACACACACACACACACACACACACACACACACTCTCCCTTATGATTTATTGCTTTTAATACTTTCTGTCATTTTGTGTTCAATATGCCACCTGCCACGCTAGGCTTTCACTATCTTTCATTCTTTCTCAATGTTCCTGTATTCATTCTTCCATTTGTGTATCTGTTTTGCAGGTGGCAACAATGTATGCAGTGATGTTAGATACTGATTATATGAGCAAGCCACAATTCAAAGAAAATTTTATGAGTGATTGGAGAAAAATTCTTGGGAAAAACCATGTAATTCAGAAATTGGAAGATTGTGATTTTACTCCTATATATGAATGGCATCAAAAAGAAAAGGAGAAGAAGAAGCAAATGAGCACAGAAGTAAGTTAAATCGGCTAAGAAGTTTCTAGGTTTGTTGATATTTGAAGTTAACCTAACTAGTTATTTTATGAATTTGACCAATTAAAAAATTGTTACTGATTTCTCTTTCTGAACTTTGTCATTTTACCATCTGTGTACATTTTGGAGTGTATTATGCTTTAGGCTTTGTCAAAGAATATGACTACTTGTTAGTGAACTTGATGCCTTGATCTCCGGGAACTCTACTTCCATTGCATAATCTTGATCCCCTGATTCCAAGGATAAGAATAACGATACTAGTAAAATGACACAGATATAAGATTAGAGTAGAAAGTTCGCTGGATGGAGAAAACCAAGCCTGGTAACCTACCAATAGAGAATGAGCCCATCGATCTCCTGTGTTTTCACACTATTTGGTAATAATTTGCAATCAAGCATTCATCATCCACACACCGGAAACATTATGTATTTGTTAACCTTGAATCCGTATGTGGAAGATCCTATTTTGATTGCAATGACATATGAATTTGCTATAATGTTTGTACTAGATTTGTTCTTTTCGAAATAGTGACGCCTAGGACAATACCCTGCTCCTTAATTCACCATTAGGTGGATGGAGAATTCATGATCACACTGTTTTACATTATACCTACTCTCTATTCTTATATGGTGATATTCTCTGGTGTTTCATTACTTAAATGATTTTGGTTGGTATTTGTTATTTTTAAAGATGTGAATCTTGAGAGCCGTTCTGCATGCAGGAGAAGAAGGCCTTGAAAGACGAGAAAATGCGACTAGAAGAGAAGTACATGTGGGCTGTTGTCGATGGTGTCAGAGAGAAGGTTAACCCTGGCTTTGGTTTGTGTATCATGTTTTTGGTTTGTGTGTAGAGTGTATTTATTTTCCCATTAAAATGGAAAAGTAGTAGTACTTTTACATCCATGAAAATAGTTTGAAAGAAATGGAATGAAAAAAGTTAGAGCAAGTAGTTATTCAATAATGTATAAAGTTAACGGACAAGAATTCCATGGTAAAGAATTGCTCTGACGTTATTCAATAATGTATAAAGTTAACGGACAAGAATTCCATGGTAAAGAATTGCTCTGACCATCGCTTATATTTTCGTTACTGAATAACAAATTATTGCTATCAGAAATTTTCACTTCAGATGGATTCTCCAACCCAATTCTTCATTTTGAAGGATCAAAATATCTCTCATTTTCCCTCTAAATCTGAAATCTGAATTTTTTAGCATTTACCAAAAAATTCACGATTAGTCTTATTCTGTTAATATATATGGAAAACATTCTTCAAATTTTGGAGGACTCTATATATGAAGCATGCAAATGAAGCATGGTTGGAATGCTACAATTCTTCATTTTCAAGATTTTAAGATGAGTTTTCTAGAAATGGAGGCTTGTTTGGAGATGCTTAGGTGCTAAGCTATTGTTTGATTTGAAACCTCTCAAGATAACTGGCTCAGCTATTTTGCACTTGAAACTGATATAAATAAGCAGCAAAATTAGTGATTATGTGTTTGTTTCTTTCTCTTGTTCCTCATGTCTGTATGTATCATCCTATTTTAGTATTTTCGTATAATAAGAACTAAGAAGCCCCCCCATATTATCGTTTAAGCCTTATTTTAAGCCACTAGGGCCATGTTTGGATGGCTCGAAGCTTGGAATGAAGATATGTAAGGAATTTCATTCCAAGAGTTGTTCCTTCTGTCGTTGCATCTGAGACATGTAAGTGTGATTTTGGCTTCCCTTGCCAAGGCAGGAGTCCAAACAAATGGAAATCTCTCTCACATTACGTTATTGCGATCACATATTCCTGGAGCATTAAAGAGTACGTGGAAACGTATGAGCCTATAGCATTCAAATCTTCCCTTTTCCCTAAGATATTCCCAGCAATGGGACTCCCATTCCATCCACGTGACATTCTGTTTGCTTGTCGATTATCAAGTTTTGACGCATGACAGTTGCTTTGCATGCAGTTTTCACTTTTCATTATTCTCTCTGTGTCTGAGCGGAATATGATTATTTCTCAAACTGCAGGTTGGAAACTTCAGAGTTGAACCACCTGGGCTGTTTCGAGGCCGTGGAGAGCACCCAAAGGTTCTGTTTTTTTTTTCCCCTACCAACGATGAAGGATTTTGAGAGGCCAAGCTGGAATGCTTTATGTTGCAGCTGTACCTGGAAGGATTTTCCATTTACCAAATTTTCATTGATAACTTGCTGTTGATTTTGTTTTCTTCTCTTGTTTAGATGGGAAAGCTGAAAAAACGTATTCGGCCTCGTGACATTACAATAAATATAGGGAAGGATGCCCCAATTCCAGAATGTCCTATTCCTGGTGAAAGGTGATTGTTCCTGCCACAACCTAATTCGAAAAAACAAACGAGTATTGTTTTTCTGTGGAAGACGTGTTCTCTGTAACAAATTAACTTCATAGTATTTGATCTTTGCAGCTGGAGAGAAGTAAGGCATGACAATACAGTTACATGGCTAGCTTATTGGATTGATCCAATCAATTCCAAAGAATTCAAATACGTGTTCTTGGCAGCTAGCAGTTCCTTGAAAGGTCTAAGTGACAAGGAGAAATATGAGAAAGCGAGGCTGTTGCAGGTACTTTACACAAAGTTTCTCCAATGACCATCCAATAAATGACATTGCCTTTTGTGGTAGGGAGTGGATTACTAATCTCCTGTCCTTGGCTATAACTCGTTATTTTTTTTTTAGAGACACATAGGAGCCATCAGAGCAGCTTATACTAAAGATTTTACCAGTAAGGATATCGCAAAGCGGCAAATAGCAGTTGCTACGTATCTTATTGATAAACTCGCTCTCAGGGCAGGTAATGAGAAGGTATGATGTGCACAAATGTCTCCTCCTTGTTTATGGTTGTTTTTTCCCTCTTTTTTGGAACCTTTTTCTTCTCTTCTGGTGAACCAATGGAGTTGAGAAACCTAGAGCAAATAAGTTTGGATAAGTCTCTCGAGTGAGGTGGAAAACCTCTAGCTTTATTTAGGTGGTATGTGTGATTTATATATCTATTTAGACTTATATACACGCGCGCGCGCGCGCCCGCATATGTATATGTAATAGCTCATCCCCAATCTTGCAAGGTAAGCAATCAACACATAACTAGGAAAAAAAAGAACTAGTCGTTGAGACATTATCCTATTAACTTTTTTCCTCATGCAGGATGATGATGAAGCTGATACCGTTGGTTGCTGCACATTGAAAGTAGAAAATGTAGAACCAGAACCTCCAAATAGATTGAAGGTATACTGAGCCGTATCTCAAATAGCAAGGCTTCAAAAGTTAAGCATAGGATGGAACTTTGTTGTGGGGGGAGTCATCCTGATATTTGCAAGTTGATAGGTTATTCCATGGTGACTCTTGAGGTTTTAACTTTTGACTGAATTAAAACTGACTTTAGGCTGTGAACCTAAAATCAGTTCCGGGAATAATTTGAAGCTGTTAGTAACATGTGGCAAGCTTGTTCATTAATTTCGACTAATATTAACTCAACTTCTCTTCCGATTCACAGTTTGACTTCCTAGGTAAAGATTCAGTTAGATACCAAAATGAGGTTGCAGTTGATCTTCCTGTGTTCAAGGCAATTCAGCAGTTCCGGACTGGTTAGTGGATGGCATATCTTGGTCCCTTTCATGATTAGGACATGTATGTGAGTATGTTCTTCATACTGTTTACAGGAAAAAAGGGTGGCGATGATCTTTTTGACAAGCTGGATACCAGTAAACTGAATGCTCATTTGAAGGGGCTCATGCCTGGCCTCACTGCAAAAGTCTTCCGTACATATAATGCTTCTATCACTTTGGATGCTGAGGTAAGAGGCAAAACGGGATTTTCCCACTTTGAATTCAGTTTCCTCTCCAGTGATACATTAAATTGGAAAAACTAGGATTCACAAGGTGGGAGTGCACTTGTTGTTTTCTGGTTTATCTGACTATTTTAATGTAAAGTAGGGGCCGGAGATGGTAGTTGTTACCCCAAATATTTGGAACTTGTGCTTTGTTGTGAAAACATTGCAGTTGTTACACATTATACTAATACTGGCCTTTTGGCTAAATAAGCCACTCGGCTTATTTTCTTGTCTCTATTCAAATTTTTCTCGCATTTGGTAGTTTCGCTTTTTTGTGGATTATTGGTTCTTCTCTACCAGAGGAATTTGAAAAGTATAAAATTGTGATCCAAACTCTTTTTTTTTTTTGAATAAAGCCAACAAAATCCGGCTTTTTGGCTGATTTTTGTCTTTATTAAAAAAAATTGGAAAATATTTTTTTACTTTTGCAATCAAATGATCGAGAAAAATTTAAATAAAGACACTAAAAAAAATGCCATGTGGCTTATTTTGCCAAAAGTATGCTAAGATTTTTTAATATACAATCAATATGTTTATCATTTGAAATCATTAAAAGTAGGACTATCCTTTTCAACAAAACTCATACTCAATAAGAAGGTATGCTTTTTCTAGTCCTTAGCTACCTTCATGGATGATTTGAAACGGGGTATGGTCTAACAATTGTAATCTATTATGTGGTTACTGTGTTGCAGCCAGCCTATGTCTTATTTCTCTGTGGGTTTTACGAAAGCCTTTTTCCCATCAATCATTCTGGGTGCTAGTTCTAGTAGTGCTCGGTGGCCCCCTGTTGTGAAGTCGGACTTATGTACCTAATTTCCCGCTAATTGCTCCTTTTGGTGATCCCAATTCCCAAGCATGTACCAACATTCCTATTAAATAGCTTGGTCTACATTGTTGCGCATAATTCCCAACGAACATAGCTTTTACTTATCAGTGATCTAACATGAAAGTAGAGCCTGTGTTTTTCGTGAAATCTGTGGTCCAAGTCTTTGTAATTGTTCCCATTCGTGTTTGTTTTCTCTATTAGTATTTTGCTTCTCTTCATGTATGGATATTCGCTTCTCTGCGTGCATGAACTCAACTTGCCAAATCTTAATCCCGGATATTTGGCTCCGTTACGAGGATATTTACTCTGAGGCGCAATGGTACATTGCTGCAATTTTCTTGTTTTCTCTCCTTTTTTTTTTTGTTTTTGGGTACAAGCATGTGGTGGCTATGTCATGTTCTGGTTATGTATTTCATGTCTCTCATGGATGGAGGTTTTGTAGTGGAGGTTTAGTCATGTCTCTCATGGATGGAGGTTATGTAGTGGAGGTTTAGTTAGTCTGTGTATAAGGTGGAGGTTTAGTTAGTCTGAACCATGTAATCCGTGAAAAATGTAACATTGGCAATTGCAGGTGAATAACTTTTGTGAACTTTTTTAGAAAGTTAAAGTTTACTTGATTTACGGCGTAAAAAAGTTCTTTTTATGATTGAGAGGATTTGTTTCTTTCTTCAGAATTCCTCATCCGCCGCTGTTTTATGGAATGTTTCACATCAATTGTCTGCTAAGATATATAGTTTTCTGAAATTTGTTGTGGCTGTTGACAGTTGAGAAGGGAAACTAGGGATGGAGATGTTATTGACAAAATTGTGGTTTATCAGAAAGCAAACAAGCAGGTAATGCACTTCATAGTGCTAGAAGCGTTACATTGAGCTACTAAGGTTTGCTTTTGTGTTGGTTTGTGGCAAATAATTCTGCTGTCTTCTGTAGGTTGCTATAATTTGCAATCATCAACGTACTGTCTCAAAGTCCCATTCAGCACAAATGACGAAGTTGAATGAAAAGATTGAAGAATTAAAGGTAGTGGACAATTTGGTACCTGTCGGAGGAATAGCTTAACTGCATATGTTAGAATGATACTTTGAGCTTTACTGGGTAGATTTTTCTTATTACTTAAATGAGTTTGAGCTACCATTTAGTTGAAATATTGAAGATTTACATGGTCACCACCCACTTAGATACTGGTCAAACACACATTTGCTCATCGCCTGCAAGGGATACTTATTGATTTTGGAGGACGTGTGGCATTTTCATGTTTAGTGCCTAAGCTTATTCTGTTATATTGTCTGTAGGGCGTCCTAGAGGAGCTTAAAACGGATTTGGCTCGAGTAAAGAAAGGGAAGTCCCCGCAAAAGGGTCCTGATGGGAAGCCAAAGAAGAACCTGAACCCCGAAGCGTAAGCACCATGCTGCCCCAGATACCGTTATTATAATGAGATGAAATCCTGATTTACTAGGGCTAATGATAAATCTACTGTGCAGGTGGGAAAGGAAGATTGCTCAAACCACTGCAAAGATAGCTAAAATGGAGAAGGATAAGGAGACCAAAGAAGAGTTGAAAACAGTTGCATTGGGTACATCAAAGATCAACTACCTTGACCCTAGGATCACAGTCGCGTGGTGCAAGCGGCATGAAGTTCCAATCGAGAAGGTGAACATTTTTGCGAGTACTTGTTTGGTGAACATTTTTGCGAGTACTACTAGTTTTTTTTTCTTTCCTTTAATTTTTCTATCCATGGGTGCAAATATCTTGAATTAAGTCTTGTTTTGCTTATTATCCTCTGTGATACGCAGATTTTCAACAAGTCTCTTCTGGCAAAGTTCGCTTGGGCAATGGATGTTGATCCCGACTTCAAATTCAACGATCCTGAGTAGAGTCATGTTGCCCCCACTCTTCCCCTTACCTTTCTTAACCTGAAAATATTCAGAGTTCTTTCATTTTACCGTTTACAGGAAGTCCATCTTGTATTCAGCATCTTCATCTCATTATGGGCTGAGTTATCCCCTAATTTTCTTTTTTCTTTTTTTTTTCCCTTTTCTGTTCTTTTTCCGGTCTATCAACAGTACGAAGAAGCTGCGACAAGAATTGTGCGCCGAGACCTTTAGTTGTTCCAAACATTATTACTGACATTTTTGATGTTATGAAGACAGTTCTTGAATTTTGAAAGTAAATCTCTCGGTCTTCTGCCGCCACTGCCGCTTCTTCTGTTTTCTTTGTGAATATCTTAAAGGAGACTTCGAGAGGTTGATGGATTTTATTATTGCACTTTTTAGTAGGATTATTACTATGCTTCTATTGAAATTTTACTTTTGGGATTTTCCTCGTACTTATCTGGATTTTGTTAGCTTGATACAGAAGAATTTCACCTGTTCCATAGCATTGTGAGTTTGTGAAACTAGGCCCCGCCCACCCCCTTTTCCCGGACCCGGGGGGCGTGTTCCCTTAAGGGACAACATGCATGCTAACCCCCTTTTTTTCCCCTGAAGATGATGTTGCGACATTAATGGTTGTAGATTATTTCTTATGACAATTCGGATCCCTAGGTCTGGCTCTCTTTGATATCTTGCGATTTTGATTTGGGAACATGGTTTCGCAATACAATATTCCATGATTCTTTGATTTTGTTAGGCATAGAATGTGCATGATTTGGGTCCCCAATCTTGGTCTGATATGCATGATTCTTATGAATAAGTTTAAACCCAGTGGAGTAATATTTATGAGAGCTCAGCTAGTGCTAATTTCTCAAGAGTGGGAAATAACTCGAAACTATTTTTATTAGAATTCAATTATAATCGGTTTACAGAGTAAATCAATGTTAAAAAACGTACTTCAAAATTCTGTGAGTTTTGAAACAGTAGATTCCATTTTTAACTTTTCTCCTCTTAGGCCTAAGTTTTTGAGTTTTTTTGTCGGAGTCTTTTTGCTTATTCTCTTAAATTTTATTAGATTTGGATTAAAATGTCAAATTAATCGTTTATCTCAATAAGAGATATATATGGAAAACTTCTCGTCAGGGATCCCTGATTTTTGTTAAAGTCAGGATCTCACATGTCCCGATTGAATTTTGAAGATCCGAACTGTCCAATGTGTTTAGAATGTGTTTTTAAGGTGCCCACGAGGATACATAAAAAAAAAAATTGACCGGAAAAGGCTTAATTTGAGCAATTTTTCATAAAATATATATCCTACGGTTTGTATGAAAACTGCTCGGATGAAGCCCTTTCCGGTCAAAATTTTTTATGATTCCTCGTGAGGGCCTTTAAAAACATGTTTTAAACACATTGAACGGCTCGAATCATCAAAATTTAATCGAGAAATATGAGAATGAGAGGGATCCTTGACTTTAAACAAAGTCAGGGATCCCGACTAGAATATATATAAAGATATTCACATTCGTTGTACATAAAATGTGGAATAGTACTTCTTATATATAAAGATATTCACATTTGTTGTACATAAAATGTGGAATAGTACTACTAAAAACGTGTCTTCTCATTGGTGTACATTTCTGCATTTCTATAGAAAATAACCACATACAATAAGGTTTTTTTTTCTTCTTTGGAATAGAAAGACATTTGCATTAGACTAAAAATCCGAAAGGATGATATGACTGAACTCAGCTGAGATCAAGGAGACTCAGTTCTGAGGCAGCAGTCCTGATACAAAAGAGGCTACCCACTAGGCAACCCTATTAATAATTCTAGGAATCTAAGAGACGAGGGGAGGAGCCCCTCCGGTTTTAGGGCCGGCTAGAGAGAGATGCTCTCAACTAGAGAGAGAAAGGAGATAACGATGCTAACTAGCTTGTCCTTCAAATTCTGCAGCAATTCATCATGGAAGCTAGATTTTCTTCCCAATGGAAGCTGAGGTTGCATAGCCTCTCCCGGCACTCTTTAACACTTGTGTCCAGTTGAAGCGCTGCCCACACGACCACAACCATAAAAATACCGAGTACTAAAATAAAGGAAACCTGGCCACAGCCACAAAAACATTTTGCGCACACAGCCATTAGCATCTCCAACTGACTCAACAAACCTTAAAACTTTAGCCAACATTAGAGTCATCAATTTCTAGGCTGCCACAATACAGGCCCGGCCCTGAGATTTTCGGGGCCCTAAGCAATTTATTACTATGGGGCCTCTATAAATTTGTATATATATATTAGTTGTTCAGTAAATCTTTCAAAAAAATCATGTGCTGCAGTGGCAATTTGCTTGGAGTAATAATATCTAGACTCAAAGTTTGTGAGTTCCAATTTTACCGCTGGCAGTATAGTTCAACATTTTTTGTACAAGTTCAAATTATATTAGCGTCAAAAAAAGAAGATGGGGAGTATTGAACTCAAGACCTGAAGGTTATAACAAGGGAGCTCTTACCGCTGAGCTACTGAAGTCTCATGCAAATGAATTGGCATAAATAATATTTAATATATCCCACGATTTGGGGGGCCCTATTATTCGGCCGGAAACTGGGCCCCTAAACGGCCGCCTTGTCGGCCTACCCTCAGGGCCGGCCCTGCCACAATAACTCGCCAGCACCCAGCGAGTTACTGTTGCACCAACGATTTCTTCTCTCTCCCCGTCACTTCTCATCTCCCGCACATATACGCTAACGATTTCCCTCGCTTTCTCATCTACATTCTTCTTTTCATCACCGTCTCAACAAGAGATTATAACTAAGGTTTTTGTGATTTTTCATCATCCTCAACATCTAGAAGACAAGGTATCCCTCTTCCTCTTCCTCTTCCTCTCCCTCTTCCAATCTTGTGATTCAGGTCTAGATTATGTAGCTCTCTGATTGACGAAAAGTAAAACTGAAATTTATCCATGAGAAGGATTTCCTAGTAACTAAAATTACATGGATTCTCAACCTGGATGCACCTTTTTTGTCCACTTTTTGTTTTTGGGGACTACTTTTTTTTACTAAAACAAAAACTAGGGGACTAAAGCCTTTCTACATGGGTCACGAAAGATTATATGGTACAAGAGTGATCGGAGCACCACGTGGCTATAATATAGGAGTAAGAATAATTAGACCAGTAGCGCATGCTACCAATAACTGTCTTTCTAACAACGACATAAAACTCCAACACAACCAAGGGAATCACAACAGTTAAATACTTAAATGTCAGGAGGACAGTAGTAGCCATAAACAGAAGTAGGAAAGTGGACAGAAACTACTCTAACGGGCCTACGGGGATGCAGGGAGGGGGAACACAAAACCATAAAGACTTATGAAGCTCTCTCGGTGTCGTGCTCAATCGCCAGCCACCCTATGTCCCTATCATCACCGAAGTGGTCTCAAAAAAGCAAAAAATGACCACCATTAACGGTTTCGTTGAAGCAATCGAATGGCTCAGTTGTACAATGGTCTGTTCTGTTGGTCCTGGAAAACCGGCAAAAGTTTCAGCTTGTGAACGGCCTCTGTGATGTCCCCACTGCTTTTACAAATGCAGAAGCTATCTTGCTTGTCCTTCACATTCTGCAGTAATTCATCGATGGAAGCTAGATTTTTTCCCCAATGGCAGCTGAGGTGGTTGCATAGCTACTTCGGGCACTCTTACGCTTGCATCCAGTTGAAGCGCTGCGCACACGACCACAACCATACAATTTTTGGTATCAAAACAAAGGAAACCTGGCCACAGCCATAAAAACATCTAGCCACAGCCATACAAACAACAATTTTAACCATCCTGCACAAGGCTGTTCAAGCAGAGTGAGTATACAAAACACTGCAACACACTTGAAAAGTAAGATCCGAGTGTCTAACCATTAACCAACTGTAATACCTTTGATCCTTAATCGTGCCTTTAAATTTGATTATGTGTCGGGTTAATTATTCAGTGTACCACTACCTATGTGTTTCTTCTCTTAAAGGAAAAGTATAGTGTGTGCGTTTGACCATGTATTCCCAGGTACTCCCTCATAGTATCTACTAAGCTAACCCATGGTTCAAGAACACATATGCAAAGTCAAACACCCAATTAAGCTAGCCTAATAAACCCGACACAATCAAATTTAAAGGCACAATTAAGGGTCAAGGGTATTACGCCAACACTGTCGTAGCCAGTTCATATGTTATAGAACTATTTTGAACTAAATTCTACTGGAAACCACAATAACGGTTCAAAGTTTAAACCTCAAAAGGGTCGGTCTTTCTCCTTTGGCAGCATCAAGGAGGGAAACGAAGCTCAGAATATGACCAACCGCGTTAAATTCTGATTTGAACCCATAAATGTTCAATTTCTTCAAACTACCAAACTTAGGATTATACTGCACTAGAGATTTCCTGTTAACTAACATCAAGGTCTCCCCGATCTCGAGGATCATAACTGGCTCACATTTGTCCAACTGCCCTCTAAAAAAACTACCATTTTCAATAACAAACTCTTTGGTCCAAGAATCCTTAATGCCATAATCCTTCATCATCCAAATTTCAACACAGAATTGAAAAGAAAAATCACAAATAGACAAACTATCTCTTAGCACACCAAGATTTAAATCACGCGGATACTTCCTATGAATACCAAAATCAGGAGGCTCGTGAACAACACGAGGTTGCTCACTGTCGAAATCGAAGCAACGAATGAAGTCAGGACTATCAGGGAAAGTAAGCCAATGGAAAGCTCCATTTAAGGAAGCGTAAAACGAGTCATTATCCAAAAAGAAAGGAACAGTCCCTAAGTTTCTCCACGGCCCTTCGCCAAGTGTGTAAATCTCAGCTTCTACCTTGTAACTCTTACTACTTCCAAACGAAGCCCATTTCAGATAGAAGTGCACCACCTTGTATTTTTTACTCTGTGGACTAAAACCAAAAGCACTAGAAACACTAGTGGTATTATCACCATAACACCCCCAGGTCGTGAGATGGGTAAGGAAATGTACTCCCCGAGAATAGGATTGCATATGAAAAAAGAAGGATGAATTCCGTCATAAAAGCAAAGGCAAAGCAAACCGTTGCAGGAGTTGACTATTTTAGAGCCACGAAGGGGGTAATTGTGACCTGGGATGAGTTTCAATTGGGCGTGTTTTGGGTTTAGGATTTGGAGGAGTGGGTCGATTAAGCAGAGGTGACGGCGGCTGCTGTCGGGTTTGATCAAGAGGGCGATTGGGGATTTGGAGAGGTGGAGTTGGGCGAAGTGAGAGTCTGAGGTGAGAGAGAGCCAGTGCTTGCAAACAACTTGGCAATGGAGTAGGGTTTTGACTGGGAGTCGTGAGAGTATTTCGGTTGTGATGTGGGTTGGGAGGTCTAGGATCGACAACTTCTTCTGCTTCTTCGTGGGTGTGCTCTGATTCATTGTGCTTGTTGGTATTGAGAGAGAGAGATTAGAAAAATGTTTCGAGTATGGTACCTGTCACTCCATCGCCGAGTACTGACTCTCACCACACCACTGTCAATCCCATTCGCCAATTTTTTCACAAAATTCAAATTTAAGTAAAAAACCTGAAAATCAGCCCTCCAATCATTCATCAAATTTGGTTTTACTCAATATTTTCACCAAATTTGTTCATCACCAAATCCTTCACCAAATATTCAATGGCTCTATTGTGGTGGCAGGCGGCGGTGTCGGCTAGTGGTGGTGATGGTGGTGGTCGGTCTGAACTCGGTTGGAACTCGCCGTGGTGGTCGGTCGGAACTTGTGTCGCTGGTTTTTGCTAGTGTTGGTGTTTGCTGGTGTTGATGGGGTGAGTGAGGAGGGAGGGAGGGAGAGAGAGAGAGGACGGTGGTGGGGGATGAATTACAGAGCCACAGAGGGCGGTGGTAATGGTGGTGGTGGCCTGGTAGAGGGAGGAATAAGGGTTTTTTGATTTTTTAAAAAAACAGATTTGAGTAAAAAAATGGGTTCCCATTGGATTGAGTCATATCAAATGAAGCTTTTACCCAAATTTTTACTCAAATTTGAGTAAAAAATTGGGTAAAGAGTGGAGATGCTCTTAGCCATTATTACCCAAAACCAAACCCAAATTCAAAATTTAAGTAAATATCCCCCAAAAGCCCTCTCTAGTCTCTGTGTGGTGGGAAAAAACCGAAAAGGTTATTGGTCAGTTGGGTTAAAAGAGACTCGGGTGTGCTTAGCTCGGATGGGCTGAAAGTGTGGCACAGACCAATGGGTTACGGGTGACGTCACCCACACGTAGCTAGGTGGTTACGAGATACGTGGAGGGCCATGGGCCCGGATCGGATTGGATAAGGGATGACGTCACCGTGCCCAGTATTGGGCCAATAGCCCTAGACCAGTATAAGAGATAGACCGGAAGGCTACATAGCGGTTTGGGCCGAGAGCTATATCGGCCGAATCGTTAGGAAGGATGGCGTTTGAGCCTTATCTCCTGGGGCACATGTCGAATCATGGAGGATGACGTCGTCAACACGTGACCAAGCGGTTGGTGATTCATGGAGGGCCATGTGCCCGGTTTAATGGGATGATGTCATTACGCGTGTGTGAGCACGCTTAGCTTGGAGAGCAAGTACATGGGGGGCTATAACTACCAAGGGTTGGACCCTAGAGGTACACACACTCTTCTAAATCTAAAATTACTCCTCTATTGTGTTTCTCTCTCTATAGTGACTGACTTGAGCGTCGGAGTCCCCGCCGGCAAGAGGCCGGTGGGGCACTAACGAGCTGTGACTTGTGTAGGTCGGAGCTACGAGGACGGTTCAACCCGAGGAAGATCCACCGGATAACGTCACTCCCAACACTTTGACCTAAACTTATACCAAATTGAGTTTTACCCTTTTTTTTTTTCCCAAATCAAGGGAGAACCAAACCCAAACCCAAAATTGCAACAGCTATTTTTTGGTGGACGACGGTGGTGACAGCTGGTGGTGGCGAGCGAAGGTGATGGTGTTAGCTGGTGGTGATGTAAAAAATTGGGCGGCGGTGGTGGTAGCTGGTGGTCGACGGTGGTGGTAACTCGTGGGTCGACGAAATCTGATCCGAGTGGTGGCAGGCAGTCAGTTGTCGATGGTGTGGTGATAGATCTGGGTCACGGTGCTTAGTAAGGCGTGAACCAGTGGTGGGTATGGTCGACAGAGGGCGGAGGAAGGTGTGGATCGGTGGAGGTTATGGTTGACGGCGGTGGAGAGGTTTTTCATATTGTGATTTGTTTTTTTTTTAGCAAAATCTGAGTAAAAATTATTTTTGCCAGGGGATGATATCAAAGTGAGCTTTTACCCAAATTTTTGACTCAAATTTGAGGAAAAAAAGAGTAAGGACTGGACTTGCTCTAAGGTTGATTAGCCCCAATAAGGAGGAGAAATTTCCCGATGGGTACCACGTGGTAGACGTAGCACCCGAACGCTCTAGCATAGTCGTACCGTCACGTGGTGCCCGTATTTCTCTCATTAAAGGGAACTATGAGAATTTGAACTTTATTATCCAATCAATTCCAATTTTTCAATCACTGAATTAACCCCTCGTTGGTGAAAAAAATTTCAATGCAATTGTCATCTACTATAATGCATTTTCACATGGGATGTGATTTCTATATATATGAGACCCACTTCATATGAGAGGATTCATATGAGAGATAGGGATGACAATTTTCTCATATGACAATTCTCTCATATCCAATGGATATCTGCCCCACCCCGCCCACATGGAGGCGGGGTTTATTAAAAAAAAATCTCTAATATTAGCGGGTATGGGGGGAGTTAAAAAATACCCGCTCAGATATGGAGCGGGTATGGTTTTGTTATCTCCGCGCCTCGAATCCCTGTACCCAGTTATATATACTATATAAATTATACATGTGCACATAAGTCGAAAAGAATCTTGAATATTATTTACTTGTAGAACAAATCATGTCAATTAATACATATTATAAATTATGTATAATATACTAAGAATATCATTACAGATTCTAGTTCTTAAAATGCTATTCATGCTATATTTTGTTCTTTCATTTTATTTTTTAAATTTATTAGTTTGTCGCTTTATGAAACTTAGAATTGATATTTGCTTGGATTGGTCTTTTATTATATTACTGTTATTTTTTTTTACATTAATGGTTAGAATAAAATAATTAGAAGTTTTTCAATTTATATTTTTGTTGGTTTGAATTATCGGGCTTGCACTTTGGTTTCATTATTGACTTCTTATAAATTTTGGTTTGGATATGGATATATTTGGGAAAATCTCGATATCCAACGAGATGTGGGTTTGGTACTCTATCTAATATCCCCAGTGGAGTGGGGATTGGAACAAGGATCTTAAAAGACTCCTAAATTAGGGATGGAAGATAGAATAGGGTTCTCTGATCCATACCCTACCCATTGTCATCCCTATGAGAGGAGGTGAAGGACGAGATTGCGAGTTTGTGTTTTGGGCCAAGACGTGGGTTGAAACCTGAACTAGTAGTCATTTATCATTGGGCTGGGCCGCCATAATGTACTGTTGGAAATTTGGATTGCATTTGGGTCCCCCAATCTTTGTCTGATAAGCATGAGTCTAATGAATAAGTTTAAACCCACTAAATATTTATGAGAGCTAGTGCTAAACTATTTTGATTAGAATTCAATTATAATCGGTTTATAGAGTAAATCAATGTTAAACATACTTCAAAATTCTTAAGTTTTGAAGCAGTAGAGTTCTTTTTATTTCTCCTCTTTGGACTAAATTTTTGGGGTTTTTTTGTCGGAGTCTTTTTGTTTATTCTCTTAAAATTTTTTTAGATTTGAATTGAAAATTTTGAATTAATCGTTCATCTCAACAAGAGAAATAAAAATATATATATATATATATAGTGTTATGCTATTTACACATTCGTTTGTTTGTTGTATACTTATTTACACAGTTTACAAGGAAATTAAAGATAAATTACTAACGTACATAAAATGTGAAAAAGTAATAAAATACGTGTCTTATTTTTTTCTTTTTCTTTTTTTTAGCAAGCAAAACATGACTATTCATTCCATTAAACTAACCATACATCGCTTGGTTAAGGTATGAGTAGCCCCAACCAAATATCTAGATACTTTATTAATACATACATACGAAAAGGTTTTATCAACATTCAAAATATCAAGCAAAATCAGCTTTCTATCCCAACTATATCTAAGTAGCTCTTTTACAACAAGCATACAATCAGTAACCTCTACTACTTATTATAGCATCAGAACCTCCTTTCCTTGGCTCAAGATATTTATCCGTTGCACCCTACAAAGCGTCTGAAACAAAAAAATGTGTGCTCTTGGCTGCCTGCAGGACATCAACTTGAAATTTTTGGAACACATTACGACACCACCAAATGCTCCACAATATTGAAATAGACTCCAAAATGGGATAGTTGTCCGGAGCTTCATCAATCCACCTTAAAAACCACACCTCAAACTCAACCGGACATTCAACTGAAAAATCTAAACCCAAACTAGACACCCTTCAGATCCTACGAGCCTTTTCACATTGAAAAAATAATGTTCTATAGTTTCATTATCCTCTCCACACATAAGGGCATTCCACATCCTCTACTAACTTTCTAGCGAACAGTAACACTCTCACCGGTAAAAATATATGCACCACCTTCCACAGAAAAAAACAAGGCTAACTTAGGAGGTAAATTGTAGCCCCGTATTTTCTTCCAAATACTACCCCTATCACCAATCCCCCCACTCCCAGTAACACTCGACGCGGCTACAAAATATTCTGACTTAACCAAAAATCTTCCATCAGGCGTGAACCTCAATAACATTCATCTGCTAACTTGACACTTGGGATATGTATAGATAAACTTTTTGGTATTCAAATGCCTGACATTCCCATTTCCCCTATACAGGTTGAATCTCCACTATGGTATTTTTGGTATTCAAATGGCTTGTTTTGGAAACACAAAAACTTTCTCCACTATTGGCAAAAAATAATCTGTAACATTATCACATTAAACTATGAACAATTAAATGAAACACAGACATTTCAGAATGCTTAAACATTTTGGAATGGTTAAACGCAGCAATTTCAACACACAAAAACTGTTTTTTTAACAACAGTGGCACATGCTACAAACATCTGTTTTTTTAACCACAACTACCACATAAAGTTCCAAAACAAAACCAACTGATTCAAACAACCAAGGGAATAACAACAGTTAAAAGAGCCATAACAAAAATAGGAAAGTGGACAGAAACTACTCAAACGAAGTTGCTCACTGTCGAAATCGAAGCAACGAATGAAGTCAGGACTACTAGGCAAAGTAAGCCAATGGAAAGCTCCATTCAAGGAAGCGTAAAACGAGAGATTTTTCAAAGGGAAAGGAACCGTCCTTAAGTTTCTCCACGGCCCTTCGCCAAGTGTGTATATCTCAGCTTCTGGCTTGAAACTGTTACCCCTTTTCCCATAGAATCGCACCACCTTGTATTTTTTACTCTTTGGACTAAAACCAAAAGCACTAGAAACACTTAGGGGTGTCAAACGGGCCGGGTCGGCACGAGCACGGCACGTTCGAAGGTGGCACGACACGGTCTAAGGCGGCACGTGGCACGGCATGACACGGTCTTCTACGGGCACGACACAAAGTCAACGGGGCACGAGGCACAACACGACACGACTTTGTTCTAGCACGGCACGAGCATGGAAGTTGGCCTGACACGGCACGACACGGAAGTAGGACGGGCATGGCACGGCACGGGCATGACACACCACAGTTCTAGCAAGACACGGCACGGCACAACACGAGGCATGGAAAACCCCAATAAAAAAAAATTTGTTAAATACTTTATTTCTATGTATTTTTTGATAATAAAAAAAAAGAATTATTTTTTGGTTGTGTTAGTGAATTATATTTATATCAAGTTAAAAAAAAAATGAAGTCATGAACAAAAAAGGACCAAAAAAAAAAAAGAAACAAAAGGGAAAAATAAGTTACAATTTTTTTTATTTTTCTTTAGAGAGAGAGAGAGAGTTTGGACAAAAACAAATAAAAAAAATAAGCTTTTAAAATATTTTATATGATTAATAAATTTTCAATCGAAATTCAAACATGAAAAAAATTGTATACCACACATATACATTGTCTTTTATCTGTTTTTTTAACCACAACCACATAAAGTTCCAAAACAAAACCAACTAATTCAAACAACCAAGGGAATAACAACAGTTAAAAGAGCCAAAACAAAAATAGTAAAGTGGACAGAAACTATTCAAACGAGGTTGCTCACTGTCGAAATCGAAGCAACGAATGAAGTCAGAACTACTAGGCAAAGTAAGCCAATGAAAAGCTCCATTCAAGGAAGCGTAAAACGAGAGATTTTTCAAAGGGAAAGGAACCGTCCTTAAGTTTCTCCACGACCCTTCGCCAAGTGTGTATATCTCAGCTTCTGGCTTGAAACTATTACCCCTTTTCCCATACAACCGCACCTTGTATTTTTTACTTTTTGGACTAAAACCAAAAGCACTAGAAACACTTAGGGGTGTCAAACGGGCCGGGTCGGCACGAGCACGACACGTTTGAAGGTGGCACGGCGCGGTAAAATCCTGGCACGACACGGTCTAACTTGGCACGTGGCACGGTACGGGAACAGCACGGTCTAAGTTGGCACGTGGCACGGTACGGGAACAGCACGGTCTAAGGCGGCACGTGGCACGGGAACAACACGGTCTAAGGCGGCACGTGGCACGGCACAACACGGTCTTCTACGGGCACGACACGAAGTCAATAGGGCACGAGGCGCAACACGACACGACTTTGTTCTAGCACGACACGAGCACGAAAGTTGGCCTGGCACGGCACGACACGAAAGTAGGACGGGCATGGCACGTCATGGGCACGACACACCACGGTTCTAGCAAGGCACGACACGTCGGCACGACACCGCACGAGGCATGGAAAACCCCCCCAAAAAAAAATTTGTTAAAAAATTGTTTTTGCCATTGGAGGGGATGATATCGAAGTGAGCTTTTACCCAAATTTTTTACTAATTTGAGGGAAAAAAGGGTAAGGACTGGACTTGCTTTAAGGTTGTTTAGCCCCAATAAGGAGGAGAAATTTCCCGATGGGTACCACGTGATAGACGTGGCACCCGTACGCTCTAACATAGTCATACCGTCACGTGGTGCCCGTCCGGCACCAAAAAAAATTCTCTCATTAAAGGCAACTACGAGAATTTGAACTTTATTGTCCAATTAATTCCAATTTTTCAATCACTGAATTAACCCCTCGGTGGTGAAATTTTTTTCAATGCAATTGTCATCTATAATGCATTTACACATGGAATGTGATTTCTATATACATGAGACACACTTCATATGAGAGGATAGGGATGACAATTTTCTCATATCCAATGGATATCATGAACAATTAAATGAAACACAAACATTTCAGAATGCTTTAACATTTTGGAATGGTTAAACGCAGCAGCTTCAAAACACAACTGTTTTTTAACAACAGTGGCACATGCTACAAACATCTGTTTTTTGTAACAACCACCACATAAAGTTCCAAAACAAAACCAACTGATTCAAACAACCAAGGGAATAACAACAGTTAAAAGAGCCATAACAAAAATAGGAAAGTGGACAGAAACTACTCAAACGAGGTTGCTCATTGTCGAAATCGAAGCAACGAATGAAGTCAGGACTACTAGGCAAAGTAAGCCAATGGAAAGCTCCATTCAAGGAAGCGTAAAACGAGAGATTTTTCAAAGGGAAAGGAACCGTCCTTAAGTTTCTCCACGGCCCTTCGCCAAGTGTGTATATCTCAGCTTCTGGCTTGAAACTATTACCCCTTTTCCCATAGAACCGCACCACCTTGTATTTTTTACTCTTTGGACTAAAACCAAAAGCACTAGAAACACTTAGGGGTGTCAAACGGGCCGGGTCGGAACGAGCACGGCACGGTAAAATCCTGGCACGGTCTAAGTTGGCACGTGGCACGACACGGGCACAGAATTGAGCGGGCGGCACGGTCTAAGGCGGCACGTGGCACGACACGACACGGTCTTCTATTGGCACGACACGGGCACGACACGAAGTCAACAGGGCACGAGGCACATCACGACACGACTTTGTTCTAGCACGGCACGACATGAGCACGGAAGTTGGCCTGGCACGGCACGGAAGTAGGACGGGCATGGCACGGCACGAGCACGACACACCACGGAAGTAGGACGGTCTTATCAAGTTAAAAAAAAAATGAAGTCATGAACAAAAAAAGAAACAAAAGGGAAAAAGAAGTTACAATTTTTTTTATTTTTTTTAGAGAGAGAGAGAGAGAGTTTGGACAAAAAAGAAGAAGAAAATAAGCTTTTAAAATATTTTATATGATTAATAAATTTTCAATCAAAATTCAAACATGAAAAAATTTGTATACCACACATATACATTGCCTTTTATAATAAAGATTTTGAAAAAAAAATATCAATTTCTTTTGGTGATTTTTATTTTTTTTGTTTGTGTTAGTGAATCACTGAATTATATCAAGTTAAAAAAATGAAACATGAACAAAAAAATTTAAAAATTTAAAAAAAAGTTATAATTTTTTGTAGAGAGAGAGAGAGAGAGAGAGTTGGACAAAAAAAGAAAAAAAAGTTACAAATTGTTTTTTAAAAAAATGGGTTAAAAAAAGCTACGACAAGGTTCCACACAAATATGTTCAGATCTCTATTAAATTAAACTAATTGAACAATCGAGAGCGTTAATATGATTGTTTTTGTTGATTAAATCAATCATGGAAAGTTACAACTAATTGAACAACCGAGAGCATTAATATGATTGTTTTTGTTGATTAAATCAATCATGGAGAGTTACATATCGATCGGATTTAGAAAACCCCTTGATTAGGATATGAATGTGTTATTTAGATGAATTTTACAAGAGAGTTATTATCCGATTAAATGTAAGTTGAAACACGATGAACTTAATGTTTGGTACAAACGATGTACTCTATAATATGTGAAAGGATGGTTCCGATCGGGAAAAAAACACTTTGGTGGGGCTGTTATGGTTGAGAATAAGACTTTCAGGCCTCTAGAAGCATTAAACATGATCCGAGATCATGGCTATCGATATCCGATGATCTCAAAAATTGGTCTCAATGATAGAATCAACGAGGCGTGAAATGCTAACGGTTCATATCGACCGTTATAAATTTTTACTCGGTAACGACCTTTGAAATCTATACGTTGAATATAATTGGCTAGATTATAAAAAAAATTCCGACGAAACTCGGAAGCATGGGCTCACTTGGCATTGTATCATTGGGAAAAATTTCGGTAAAATACCCTATTTGGCTATCTTGACTACTTTCTTTATCTCCAGAGTATTTCCCTGTTTGCTTTAGATGTTTAAGGTAATAGTAATGGGACAAATGTTTGGTACATTAGCAATTTTTGGACAATTTAGGTCGTGTTATGTGTACTGTGTGGAGATTGCCATGAGAAGTTGTGGTTTTGTACCTCTGTTTCCTTTTATAATATAGCTTGAAACTGTCCAAAATTAATTAAATAGATTAAGTTTAGTAATTACATACTTACATCCCTTGAACGTTTCTCTATTGTATACGAAAGTTGATGGCACGACAAGCGATTAAGTAAACGGGCCGGCACGATTCAAAATAACATGGCACGACGTGACACGATTATTCAAAATAACAAGGCACGACGTGACACGATTAAAAAGGCACGGCATGACACGACACGATAAAAAAAAAGCACGGCAAGACACTACACGATTAAGTCAACGACACGACAAGATTAATTAATCGGGCATGGCACGGCACGACCCGACACGGCACGGTAAAGTAAATTGGCACGGCACGACGCGAGCACGGTACGTCATGGCACGGCGCGACACGATGAAGTAAACGGGCACGAAGCATGGTTGGCACGGCACACACGTTTGACACCTCTAGAAACACTAGTGGTATTACCATAACACCCCTCAGGTCGTGAGATGGGTAAGGAAAGGTACTCCCTGAGAACAGGATTGCATACGAAACTAGAAGGGTGAATTCCGTCATAAAACCAAATGCAAAGCAAACCGTTGTAGGAGTTGACTATTTTAGAGCCAAGAAGGGGGTAATTGAGACCTGGGATGAGTTTCAATTGGGCGTGTTTTGGGTTTAGGGTTGGGAGGAGTGGGTCGATTAAGCAGAGGTTACGGCGACGGCTGTCGGGTTTGATCAACAGGGTGATTGGGGATTTGGAGTAGGGATGGCAATGGATCGGTTTGGACCGGGTTTTACGATTACCATACCCAAATCCAAAGTATTTATCTATACCCAAATCCAAACCGATATCCGATGGGTATGATTTTTAGTGCCCCATAACCAAACCATATGGATTTGGATTTTATCCGAACCGCACCAAACCTGAATTAATATTCATTCCATTAATGAACATAAATAATGTCATGGTGGGTATAACAAAGTAGTAACAACCAATTAGTGATTTCAAGATCCTATAGAGACTCTTGAGATTTTTAAGGGATTTGAGAGGAATAAGGAGGGAGATGAAATGAAAAGTTAATAAAAGTTATGAATTGAAAAAATAGAATTACATGTGTATAAAAATATAATATAATATAATATATATCCTATAAGTAATTATATGGATCGGTTTGGATTCGGTTTGGATTTGGGTTTGGGTTTGGGTTTGTACTTGGTAAGACCAAACCCAAATCCAAACCCGCCGGGTATCATATTTTGAAAACCAAACCCGCTCCATGGGTAGGAAAAAAAAAAAAAAACCGTCCCAATAGGTTCGGTTTGGTTTGGGTATCCATCAGTTTTGGGTGAAATTGCCATCCCTACTTATAGAATTTAATCTCGATGAGAAAATTATACCTTTCATAGTGTAGTTACATAGGGGTGTACAAAGCCAACCCAACCCATTTTTTTAGGGTTTCGGACTTATGTTTAGGCCCATCAGGTTATGTTAGGTTGAGTTTTTAAGCCCGTTTAGTAAATGGATTTGTCACTGAATTCTCTCTTAAAATCAAGCCCTACCAAGCATAAAATAATGATAATGATGTTCATTATTTTATACTATTTAAAAAAAACTCCTATTATTATGAAGGAAAAAAGCCATTTTAAAAGCATATATATACATATACCAATTAGTCTTTGAATAACTATTATTATTATGATTGTAAACTCTAATTTATAGTCTTATTTTGGGAAACGGATGCCGATGAAAGGAAATCATGCATAACACAGGATTCAATTCGAATTTCTTTTACTTGTTACAGTTTATGTTCTTATTTACTTTCATATCATGTATTTTCCAATTCTGTAGTGCTAATCTATTTTTCTGTAATTTGTTTTACTGTTATTAATAAAATTCCAAAATCTGTTTTTCCGCATATTTATTCCTACAATTTAAGTTCGATTGGTGCCTGTAGACACCCCAATTTTGACCCTGCGTCTCCCCGATGATGAATAAAAGAAAATATGTAGAATGCCTTGAAATGATCGATCACGCCTTTAAAATCACTTGAAAACAACAAAGAATTTTCAAAAATAAGGAGTAGAGGACCGGAAGGCTTTAATCCATGGACCGGGCGGCTTTATTTCCTTAAGATAACCGGACGGCTTTGACAGCAGGACCGGACGGCTCTCTTTGAGGCCGGAGAGCCGGCCGGCTGTGTCTGTTACATGTCTTGTCCGAAAATCCAGGTTCAGAGATTCGTCGCAGAAGAATATATTCGCCCGCGCTAGAGAATATCATGATGGCAAAAAATCTTTTGCGTGATCCGGTGGTTCGCCTCAGACGCCTATAAAAACGATTCCACTCCCTCACTTTCAAGGAGGTTGAGGAGAGAGGCGGCGGAAAAAGGTTCGGACGATACCAGAGATTGCAAAAAAAGAAATTGTGAAAAAATTTCCTCGTCCAGTTACATCCCTTTCCAGTAAGAGGTTCCATACGAAAGATATTTCAAAAACACCTACTCAACTCCAGAAGTCCTCAAAGGCATTAAGAATCAAACCCAAGGAAAAACAAGTTTCTTTCGAGTTCGAATCGATCCAATCAAGGTATAAAATCGTATTTTCTGGACCGGGTTCTATAACCATGGTCCTTTGAGGGGTTTTTTCCCGAATCCGGAATAACTCCAGTAGTTATCTTTGGATTCGGGAGAATTTATTTACAGTAAAATCATCCCGAGGTATTGAAACGAGCGATTTTTCGTCATAATCGCGCGGTTCGATCCTCTTTCGGGATACATTTTCTCTCCAAAACATTTTCTAAACATTGATACTCCTCGTAGGAGAATTTCT